>JAOVVA010000012.1:13890288-13901327 GCA_028565275.1 Leiocassis micropogon
GGATCACCATCTTTAGTAACAATAATCTGAAATAAAAAGTTTTGTAGAAGATTATCAGTCTCTCATATTGGTTTGGGGAAACAAAAAAAACAAAATAAAAATGGATTCATGATTCAATGGATTTTTAAGCTCAGTGTTCCTAAGATCCTGTCACAGCATCTTAGTCAGGGATTCGGGCCTTTTTTTTTTTTTTTTAACCACTGGGATGATTGTTCTCTTGAATGACTTAATTTTGTCTCAGCTGATAAGGCTAGTCAGATGGGCTTACATTTGGCTCAGGAATGTCATAGTATAAAATGGAGTTTATGGTTTTTTTCAGTGGCTACTTTTACATTACAATTCATATTATAAGTTCTGTTTTTTTTTTGGTCACATCAGATTTCCATATCATGCCAGTTGACATTCATAATTAAAGTGACCTTGATCTGTCCTTAATTAAAGTGACCTTTAATTTCAAACACAGTTATGAGAGTAAAAACTCCCTTTATTTCTCTATATAATCCCCTGATATACTAATGCACTTATCCCAGGGTTTCACTAGTGCTTGGACACAATCAGAACAGAACGAGGTCCGAGGTCCTGTAACGTGCAAGTGGTGTTGGTGAATAATTTTGTGGACAGTTTGCACAGACAGATGCTTCTCTTCTACAAGTTGGCGACAAGTTATTTATTGATTTTTAAGGATAAAGCTATAATAATACTACTACTACTACTACTACTACTACTACTACTAATAATAATAATAATAATAATAATAATAATGTGAGCATTTGGTGAGTTTAAGATTTCTTCTATTCCGTTAGTGGTAAAATATACCTCTAATGCTAGAAGTCTTTAAAGGTCTTAGGTGTTAAAGGAAGTATAGCACTTATACATTGCATGTTTCATATAGTGTTCTTATTCCTACCAGATCTTTTTCAACATAAGAAGCAAATCTCTACAGCCAGCAGTCTGGTCTTATTTTGATTTCGTGTTCTCGGTATTTTTATTTTTTGTCACTTTGATGAACAGAAACAGTCTGTAGACTGCAGACAGCAAAGTCAGAAGTTTGTATGAACTTTGCCCACTGTGTAATCAAAAATTCTCTTTTTTTTCAGTAGCGATTGACCTTATCAAACTGCATAGGAGTTTTAGCACTAGGGGTTCAACTGCATTCTGCCTCATATGTTCCAAGTTAATCATCAAAGCTCTCAAAGCGCAAAGGGGCCCTCTGTAATCAGACCCATAAAATACAAAGCAATGCACAAAGCAAAACCCCTCGCCGCCCCTGTGATGAATTGCATTTGATTACAATGTCATAATGAATGCACTGTAAGGATTGTATTAGCACAGCGATTTGCTAATGCTTTCACAGCCATGCAGCCATTGCGGGCAAAAAAAGGAATGGTGAAAGCTGCGTTTGTTATGAGCTAATTTGTTTTGAGTAAAGCTTTATGGATCTGTTTGGATGCAGTGGGGCATATTGAGAGCTGTTATGAAACAATATTGCTTCTTTCAGAAATGAAATTGGGCAGCCATCCGACTTGTTGGTCCACTACGGGTTGAGATCTGGCATGGGCTATGCATAGGATTTTTTCTTTAGGTCTGGTTGGATATAGAAATTAGATTTAAATAATAATAATAATAATAATAATAATAAAGTTTTAATAAATTCTTTTTGGCTGAAGATTAGATTTTGTGCATTGACGTATCGATCTATTGAAATAGAGAGCGGTGAAGTTCTTGACTGAGTTACCTAACAGTCAATAGCATTTTGATGAATCGAGCAAATTGACTATGGCTTAGTGAAACTAATAAACCTAACCCTAGTCGTAGAATAGCAGAGAATGTTTAGAAACCATTTTTCTTGTCTCGAATATGGAAGATTGCTCACCAATGCCCTTCACGTGAGCTTATTAAGGAGAATGGTAATGTTAGTGAGATTTTCTGTGTTTTTGAAGATATTTGAGCCAAAGGTCAAAGGTCAGTGGCACAGATGGTGATAAAAATGAAAACTTACATTAATATAATTTGTATTTTTTTAAAAATAGTACATTATCCATCCATCCATTATCTATACCGCGTATTGTGTGTAGTAGGGTTGTAGTAGGGTCCCAAGTAGGTTAAGCAGCACAAGGCGGGGTAAAGCCTGGATGGGGTAGTAACCCATCCCAGAAATATTACACCATTTGAATAATACTAAGTCTTACTGGTTGAGAAATGAGATTGATGTGTAAAGGCAGAATTGTCGCCTTGATTAGAGTGAAAACTCAAACTAATCATTATTATTATTCTTTTTTTCCCATCCAATGATCATTGTGACACACGCGCCACCCCAAGGGGTGACGCGTTGATATTCTAGGAAGCATGTAATTAAATGAACATGCACCTTGTACAGGATGAATCATCTATTTCGAACTGATAAACTGCAATTAAAGCAAGAAGTCAAATCCGAACTAAAAACAAGCAGCGAAGAAATTTATACCAAGTCTAAATAATATATAAGTCAACCAGAATGTCAGGATAATCACTGACTAGTGACGCAACCCTGAGCGTCTCATCTTTATCCCTGAATCATACCAAAGAGCTCCTTCTTATTTCGTCACTGAGACAAACACCATCACACAATTCTCTGCCTCGGTGTCTTTATTCTCCGATTCTTTTTGTCAGTTTCACTGTGTTTGTCATTGCCACACTTTCCTTACTTTCCTGTCTTTACTTCAGTGCCCTGCTAATGATCCTCCCTCCGAACGACCTCGTCTCTATACAGCATTTACTTTTTTTAATGCCCCTCCGACCTTTGTTTGAAGTGAGATAGCACTCTGGGTGCCTCCTTTCATCTTAATGCCACTTCCTTTTCCAGCTGTGCTCCATGTCCTTCTTCTTCTACTTTGTCTTCCCACTGCTGTCGAGATCTCAGTTCATTTCATGGTAGTGTTATCAGTGTATTACATATACTAGCATAAAACACAACAACAACAACAACAACAACACCTATAACAATAATAATAATAATAATATTAATAATAATAATAATAATAATAATAATAATAATAATATAAAAGGTCATTGCATGCCATCCTTTTTATGTAGTGCTGCATAGTGTTTCACCTGCTAAAAAATATAGAAGGTGATGATGATAAGGATGATGATGAGGATGAACACAAAGAAGAACATAATAAAAAACAATGAAGAAGAAGGTGATGATGATGAGGATGATGAAGACAATGAAAACAAAGAAGAAGAAGAAGGTTTCTATCTTTGTGTACGAGCACATGAGATTGACTTCCTCCAAAATTTCCAGAAGTTTTTCATTTTTTTTATTTTTATTTATTCATAGACATTTCTCTTGGGATTTGAATTTTTCACCATGAAGGAGAACGTACACCTCTCTCCCAGTTTCTGTCGTTTCTCATAGCATGACCGTACACGTTTTCCTCCTTCAGCACGCAAGTTTTCCTAGTGTCTTTCACTCTTTTACCTGCCTGTTCGAAGTGTATAGTTCTGCTTCACTATCCAGTGATTTTGACAGTCCATCACTATTCTTCTCTCTCTATACACTATATCTCCATTTCTCCATCTTTATTATTTCTCTGTCTCTGTCTTTCTCCACTTTTACTCTACTGCACTTTACTGATGTGACAGCTTTACATGGACTATTCTGAGAGAAGTGAATGTGATAAGCATTGACATTAACTGGTTAACTTTCTGTAATGCAGATGGGTTTGTTTTTCTTTCAAATACACACACAAAAAAACACATTTTCTATCTACCAGAACAATGGATAAAATAAGACCTGCACAATGAATCTCTAAGCAGAAACATGGCTTTGTGCACAAAGAAATTTGACCTTCTCTTTGGGTGTTATGTACTGGAATTGTGCAGCTATAATAATAATAATAATAATAATAATAATAATAATAATAATCATAATAATTAGTCATAGAAGTCAGTAACTATTTCATAATCGATCATCGGTTTTAAGTAAACTAATCAATGACCAGTTAATAATTGGTTTAACAGCACAGTACAATGCTTCTTTGATAGTTCGGATAATTGAGGTGCATATAGATACATTACAATAGGTCTTGGTTGTAATAAGTTTTCCTGCTCTGCACACTGACTGTTAAATTTGTCACCTGGAACTCCCACAGACCTTGTTCCATGCCAAAAAAAACCCAAAAAATGCATACTAAAGTTAAGCTTCTGCTGTCTCGCTGAACTAAATCTGTTGGAGTGTATTTATTACAAATTTTACTCTTCCATTACCGGATTAGCTGTACGGCCTGTTACACAGCCGTGTTGTGAGCATGCACAGACATCGGCATTATATACATGCGCATTGTTCGGACTTGTGAATTTTGGACCTATGTGAATTTTGGCTACAGTGGCCCGGTGTGCAGAAAAAAAATTGAAAATGACTTGATTTAGGATTTTTTAATGATTAATGAAATCTGTTGCTGTTTATCATGAGCAATCTCTTGAAATGCACAGGAAATCAACTGATCATCGACTATAATTAAAGATCAACCCATAATAATAATAATAATAATAATAATAATGTTGCTTTTGAAGTCTGTGAGTTCTATCCTTGATTTGTTTCCAGCATATGTTACCATTTCTAATGTATTGGGAAAACAACAACAACAAAATCATAATATAACAATAATAATAGTAATATTATTATTATTATTATTATTATTATTATTATTATTAATAATAATAATAATCATAATAATAATAATTATAATAATAATAATAATAAACAACCCGCGTCATCACCACACGGACGCACCAGAAAGACAATGTGCACATGCATTTAAATGGGACATACTTATACCATTATGACATAATTTTAGAAAAGGGGAATTTTATGTTTGTTGTAGTTTTTTCGGCTGCTCCTGTTGAGGGGTCGCCACAGCGACTGATCCGCACAACAACCTGGCACAGGATTTACGCAGGATGCCCTTCCTGATGCAACCCTCCCATTTTATCCGGGCTTTGGACCAGCACTGCATCCAGTGGCTAGAGTTTTGGGCATTGGCTGGGAATCGAACCCGAGTAGGCGAGAACCCTACGACTGAGCCATCAGTGCCCAAAAGGGGAATTTTATGTCAAAAAAATCTAAAATAATGTCATGTCACTTGATATAATATCACTCAGGAAGAGCATCTGGCATTAAACCTGTGGCGACTCCTTACCTGGAGCAGCCGAAAGACTAACAACAACAACAACAGGAAATTATTAACCTCTTTTCGGCATAAATTTAAGGAAATGTCAGGGCTGACCTGTTTGAGATAATCAAAAATCTCTCTCCAATTTTGCATCCTCAATGTACTGAAATCACATAGGCCCGGTTTACTGGTGATCGTTTATATGCTAAAATAACTGATTTTCTTTGGACATGCAGTGTGCATACGTGCAAATGTGTATGAGCTATGCAAGACTCTCAGACATACTAATGGCGGCAGATTCCAACCTGTCTGACCTCCAAAAAGCCCCGGAAAAAAACTTGCATTTCTTAGAAAAGCAAGAGCCTTCACACACTATGACCACATAGGGCTGATGTCATAGTGCTTGGGCCCTAAGTAATAATAAAATCAGGTGTTTCTTCTTAAGAAGTATTAACTATGCATAGGTCATGTTAATAATTTCAACAGGCTGTCCATTATTATTGGTGGTAGTAGTAGTAGTGGTAGTGTTACCTACCCATAGCTACTTGTGCCTGTGGTGTATTTACCTGCCAAATAATTTAGTTTACTTTGAATTGACTTGTCTTAAGCTGCTGTGTCTCTCTCTCCCTCTCTCTTTCTCTCTCTCTCTCTCTCTCTGTTCTTCACCCGTTCCTGCCAGGGAAGTGCTTGTTAATTGCCAGCAGGTCGTAGGCGGCCATGGCCTTTTCACTGTGCTGGGGAGTCTTTGGCAGTTCAGTGTGAAAAGGACACAGCATTTATTGTTTTAAATGAGCCAGTGAGCTTGGGTTCACACACGCTGCTCAAGAGATGCCAAACAAAGCCATGTCAGCTGTTTGTGCTCGCCGAAGTGCAGGATGAAGTAAGCACATTCTTTTTGTGCAAGCTCATCATAGGAAAAAAGAAGCTTTTGTCAGTTAATATCACTGCGAGACGTAAACTGACCTATCCGTGATTAGGAGTAACATGCACCTGAACTGGTTTATTTAGGATTATTATGCACGTTATACTCATTCTCAGTGATCCCACACCTGAGAGTGTAGAAGCTGTGTGAAATATGTAGGCACGGTGCTAAAATGAGGCGCGTTCAAGTCAAACCGGGATTTTCATCGTGCAGAACTCGATCATAAGACTAAAAACTAGCTTTATTTCTCTATATAATCCCCTGCTACACTGATGCACTTACTCCAGTGCTTGGATACCATCAAGTTTTCTTAGTGCACCAGAGCCATAATCAGACTGCCAGCTTCATATCTGAAATGCTGGCCTCCAACTGTGTGTACAGTTCTCACAGACAAATGCGTCTCTACTTCAAGTTACTGACAAGTTATCCGACGGTTTTCATGAATCAGGCGCTTCACCGTGTGAATGTTCACGGGAACGACTGCAGTGGGATCCGAGCTACCTCGAGAAGCATCCTCATTCACGGGGTTACGGCCTCCTTTAACACATTTGCACCATTACAAATAGTCATGTGCTTGAAGTCATGTGGTAAATGTGACTTTAATGGTTTAATGCCATTATTCTTAAGAAATTTCATCACATGTCCCGGTTTGATTTGAACGGCATGATACCATGGCTTTATGACAATATCTAAACTTTTCAAGAATCAATGAATTCTACATTTCATTACACTTTTTAGAAATGAAGAAAGAATTTGTGAAGCTGTTCTGTCCTTAAGACTTTGATAAAGTAACGCACACACACACACACACACACACACACACACACACACACAACTCGTCATAATGTTGTTAGAGATCAATGCTTCATACAGTAGCATTCTCATAATCTGATGCGGATACCAAAATGAAACCTTAAATAGTTTCTCCTTTTTTTTTTTTTTTTTAATAACATTTGAAAGATTGAATGCATAGCCCTGCTAGCACTTTTATACTATCAACTCTTGAACTCGAGTTTTTCGAACAATTCTTCATTATTGCACCAGCTGTTATATAATCTCTCTCTCTATTTGATCAGCTAAAGAAAGAGCACATTTTGGAGTTCACTGAAGTCTTCGACGTGGTTCGGTCTACCTGGAAGCTAACACAACTTTGCTACACACTTTGCTAGCAAAGAAGTCTCATGTTAGAAACATACAGCTTGCTCCAAGCTAAATATAATCAATAGCAAAAGGATTAGCCACAGATTTGAGCAGAATTGAGCAAATGCGTCATTTTGAAAGTTGAAATTAATGAATTAATGCCTTGCTATAAAATGAAAGACATTACGAAATGAAAAGTAGTCTTTGGAAATAAATGTTATAAATGAAAGCTAGTTTTTATTATTATTATTATTATTATTATTATTATTATTATTAATATTATGAAAATATGAATTACATTAATATTTAATGACATTGTGAAAATGAGTCACAAAGACATGCTTTAATTGCAAAGTATGCTAATTGGTGTTCCCAAATAGCCCGGATTGTGTAAGTACTGTATGTGCGTGACTGGGCCATGCAACAGACAGGCACCCTATCCAGGGGTCTACCCCGCCTAGTGCCCTGAGTTCCTTGGGATAAGCTGTGGGATAAGCGGTATACAGAATGACTGCTTGAGTGTGTCATCTTGTATTGTTTATTTACGGAATCATTTATACAGTATATTTATAGTAGTTTTATATTTACTCATGATGCATTATTTGCATTATAGAATAATCTATTTATGTATGTGGGATGTGGGGATGTACTTAAGTGCAGGCTGACATACCTACAGTATATTTTAATAGGCGATTTGTACAGTGTTCCAATTTGTGTAGTTTAATAATGCACCAATTATTAGTAATATCTTTAATTAGTAATATCTTTGAAGAGTATTTTTTGGGGAAAAAAATAATGTCGTCTATTTGAATGCAGAAGCCTATTAATAACAACGTGCTATCGTGTGCATAAGAAGTGTTCATCTACAAAACCAGGTTGGACTAAATGGAGCAGAACAAAAACGGTCAGGTTACAGGTATGCCATTTTGGCATTCGTTTGCTGGAAGAGGGGGTCTCAACAGGTGGTAGTTTAAATGAAATTTTAAGATCAAATAGGGTTAGAAAGTCCCACTGCACTGACAGATTTTAAATGTCACACCTCCTGTTGCACCGCTTTTCCAGTGTCAGCACGGAGACATTAATTTCGAACCATGAAAATGGCAACTGGGTGAGAACAGGGACAAATGATACTACAACCTAGCAGCAAATTATACTGGCACCTTTATTAAAATAGATCCCAAGGTGTATACGGTCATATCGTTTTTTTTTTTTTTTTTTCTACAAAAAACTCTCCCAAGCCTTTTACAAAATATCAGATTCGAGCTCCTTGAAATTCTGCCACTAACTCCAAATGTTCGGCTGGATGGAGATGAGACTGTGGAATAGATTTTATTGCGGTGTATACGAATGAAGAAATAAAAGCCTTAGGAAAGTCTTGAGGTGCGTCCTTATCGCTCGCCCGAACTTTAGCCTCCTGTAACATTCCCAGTGAGATTGCTTGTATCTGGATGATGATCCTGAACAACTTGTAAGGCAGATGGTGTTGAGAAAGAATGAAAAGATTGCTTACTGGTTTCCACTGATTCCCCCCAACACCCCCCCCCCCACCTTGTGTGTGAAGGCCACAAGGTGACATGCTAGTAATGGGAACTGTGATTTTCTCCTGGCACATTACAGTGCTCTCTGCAGCCTTTTCAGTAATTGGCTATAAAATTCCTAATATGGGTTTGAGTGGGTTTTAAGTGATTTACAGAGACTTTAGAGGCTTATAATTGAGTAGCAGTGTTGACCCATGTCATGGCTAGTAAGATCCTTCATCAGACAAAGCTCTGAAAAAAAGGAGTAGCTACACATAGAGAGTCTATTCTTCTCCACGTTTCAGAAATACACTTGTGCAGAAGCACAGCATGACCTGTCCTCCATCTTGACAATGACAATCTTTTTTGTTCGTATGCATACAGTACAAATATACAAAATAGGACAGAAAAGTTAGACTTGTTTCATGGCGAGCCTTGGACTCAAACACAACATGGCTGTTATTTCAGTGCTATTTATTTTGCAATAAGAGCATGCCTAAATGTGATTTATTTACCGTATCTTATACCACAGTGATATGGTAATGATGACATTTCCGTTTCATTCCATGGTTGTTTCATGTGCTGCTGCTGCTGAACTTCCATGAGACGTTCAATGAGAAGTTGAGAGGCTGTCACTTGCTGTTAGCACTTTGCAGCATCTTTCGTCACTCGCATTTTTTTCCCCCTCTCTGTTGAAGTTATAAGACAATTTTTTTTTTTTTAATAAATCAGCTTGTCATGTCCTTGTCAAGCTTCTCCGGTGGCAGAAAACCTACTGCCTGTTATAAAGTGCTAACACTGGAGACTTCTTCCGTAACTGTAAGGTTACACTGATTAACTACATATAGTATGTGTGACATATGGCTTTCATACATCCAGTATGGTGTTGAAATAGATGTTAATGGCAATCAAATTCAAGACATCACTGTGTTAAAAAAAAAAAAAAGTGTCATGGTTAGTGTCATTTATCCATTTGTATATGAACTATAAATTTCATTATCCTACCACCATCTATACCATTTTACTCACTTCTATTGCTTTTCTTGGAGGGAATATACAGTAGGAAGGTTGTTTGAGTCAAACCAGGACTTTTTATTATGCAAAATATCAAAAACCAGTTATGAGAGTGAAAACTCCCTTTATTTACTATCACACTTATTCCAGCGTCTTAGTAGACGTTTTTCTCAATAAGCCGAAGCCATGATTGGAATGCCTGTTTCACAGCTGAAACACTAGCCTCCAAGGAACTCCTTTAATGACTCAAACATGTGGAAATGGCTTGACTGTACAGGGGAATGGTGCAACAACTTCCAGTCGAGTTCCTGTAATGCACAAGTGGTGTTGGTGAATGATTGTGTCTGCCGTTTCAACAGACAGATCTGCAATTCTGTGACAAGCTATTTGTCGGTTTTTAAAAAATCAGGCTTTCCACTCTTTAAATGTTCATGGGGCTCCAAACCACCTCATTCATGGACATACAGCCTTTTTTTTTTAAACATTTAAATGTTTTACTGAGCCTAAGAGTCTAATCACTGTACTATGTTTGAAGTCTTCACAAATGAGAAATGTTCATTACATCCCGGTTTGACATGAACGCCCCTCGTATTATAATTTATTCTAATGCTTTCAATAATTTATAAATGAAATACATTTATAATAAATTCCACAACATATTTGCTAATCTTAGCTAATCTGTTAATCATAAATCCATGACTCTGCATCAGTTAATAATTTGTTTTTGCAATATAATTAAATGCTATGGAGTTATTTGTTTACCGACAGCTAATGGGCTGCATTGCTTCTTTTCCATTCATGTGAGTTGGAAGGTAATGTGTTGACATAGGCGCAGAATAGAGTTTAGAAGAATTGCACAATGAAACGTATTATAATTATTAATTTATATTATATTATAATATAATTATATTATACACACACACACACACACACAAACACATGCTGCATATGCTAAATATTGCATATCATTGTGTCTTTTTTTTATTTTATTTTTGATATCATAGTGTGCTCTTTAAATAACTAAAATAAAATTTTGGAATTTTAGATATACTTTAGCCTTATATATGAGCCAAATTAGCCAAATGGAATTTTGTGAGTGGAATTCAAACAAGTTATAGTATATTTTTGTTTTTCTACGAATAAAAAATCCAATAACATTCTCTATATTTGCAGCTTGCATGTAGTCTTGATCAGTGTTGGGGGTAACGCATTAAAAAGTACTTAGATTACTTTTTTGATGTAACGAGTAATCTAACGCGTTAGGTCCGCCATTTAAGTACTCAGTTATTTAGT
>JAOVVA010000012.1:13901427-13913491 GCA_028565275.1 Leiocassis micropogon
TACTTTTTTGATGTAACGAGTAATCTAACGCGTTAGGTCCGCCATTTAAGTACTCAGTTATTTAGTTATTTTTTCAATAATGTAATCCGTTAATCCGACAATTTATGCAATCCGTGAGCCAGACAGCAGTCATTCCCAATCCGTTCTACAATTCAATTCCGATCTACAAGCCCCATCCCCGATACCCCGGCCCCCTCTGTTATTCCTGCTGTTATACCCCTATCTCACCTATGCAGTTTGACTATGTGAGGACCGCGGGGAAAGATGGAAACCTAATCACAGAGCCAAAACTGGCGGTGAATAATGATGAACCGTACTTACGGCCACCGCACGAAACCGCGTAGGTGAGATAGGGGTATTAGTAGTTAACAGGTTATGGGCCAAACTTGGCTGAGTGATGATGGTAGAATAATTATAAAGGTTATGACTAAAACTATATGTATGAGGAATCACAAAGAAGTTTTAATTTTTTGCAACGGAAAAGTACTCGAACTAGTTAATTTTATCAGAAAGTAACGCTGTAATGAAACTGATTACTTTTTAAAGATAGTAATTTTGTAATGTAATTAGTAACGTCCCCCAACACTGGTCTTGATTTATGTAGATTTTACAAACCTCAACATTACCATAGCTTCTGCTTTGAGAGATCTGAGAGGTAATGAAATAATTCAACCCGGAAGCATGGCATGTTTAATTAGGCATTGCAAAATCAACAGGGTAAAATATCTTGCAAAAATGGACACTGATGTATGCAATAGTTGGTAAAAGCCAGACAGTTTAAAGTAAACAGAAGGCAGTAACAGCAGGAGGAAAAACCACACTAAAACAGATGTTGGTGAAATGAGCAACCATCCTTTAGGTCTAGTGTTCACATGAGGATCTGAGCCAAGAAGGATATGTACACAGTGCACAGATGAATCTACATTAGACCGAATCAATAAGCATTGTTTTTCATTTAGTGTCTTCTGTTGTTTAAGTATTGGGAATCATAAATCGTAACGTATGTACCCATTCATTTTAGAAGAACAAGACGAAAAAAACAATCTCTCTGCAAGAGTGAGATAAATTCTATACATGGTGCGTAGTTTCTGTTTTATGAAGTTTGTTTGGATTATACTTTTTTTTTTTCTTTGTCGATGAATACAAGTAAATGTAATGCAATGTTATTGTGATGGGCAACTTGTTCACAGTGCTTTGGGCCATGATAGAGTTGTTTGTGCCGTAAGGGCTGGTTTATGAAACACTAATGGTAAAAGAGCTCAAATGAGAATGATTAAACTGATTTTATTGACCAGTTTTTACAACCATGTTGAGCAGAAAAGCATCACACAATGCACAACACACTGAAACATGATGCAGATTACCTTTAACAGCTGAAAGCCACACTGGGTTATGCTCATAGAATGAGTACAGTGTCTCTGTCCAGGTTCAATAAACTTGCAAGACAGGACAGATGGATGGATGGATGAATTGGTGGATAGATATTTATAGGCGTCTCCAACCTATTGGACTACTTATTTCTGTAATGCATTTGCTAATTTTGTAATTTTGCTATGAGGGATGTTCTTTCATAAGTGAGCTAAGGAAACAATTTGGCCGACCCCTGGCAGAAATCATCCCTCTAATTCTTTCTTGCCAAAAAAGACCTAAGAAGATGACCTATCGTATAAAATTATTAGCTAATATTACCTTTCTTTAATTACTTTTATTACTATCCTGCTTATTCATCTTTCCAGCTTATTCCCTTCCTCTGCTTCTCTGACAGATAAAGTCTTCTTGGTTTTAAACAATACTATATGCATGACAATTTATGCAAGGCACATAGATACTAATGGGACGTGAAGGCTTTTAAAGTGCTCAAAGAGTTTCAAATTTCATATTTTTATTAATCTATGTGATCAGCTTTTAGGGTCACTATTAACGACTGAAGCCTCAGGCAATGTCCTGACTTCCTCGTAGTGTAGTTGTAAGTGGTTATGTTCCGTATGAGAGATGGGACTTAATTTGCATGAAATTGAAGAAAATAGCTCTTGCTTGTTAGAATTCATGGAAATATTTCATATCAGGCTGAAATTATAGCACCTTGCTGGGACTCATTTAAGCTTTGGACATTTCTTCTGATTTCAAATGCATTAGTAAAGTCACATTTAGCAATTTATGCAAAGAGCACATGTGATTTTCTATCATAATGTCTGTTGCTAAACATAGTTGTGACTGAACTGTACACTGCAGAATAATTACAAGTAAATGGCTTCAGTTAAAGAGATGAGAGCCATGTGAGATCCAACTCGAAGGACCTTTTTGCTCTCTACGAGGGGCATTCAAGTCAAACTGGGACTTTTGCTTGTGCTCTGGCAAGCTGATCTGAGCGGTGCAGAAGGTAGCAGAGTGCTGTTGCAGGGTCTGCATCCAGGCCTGGTGAGTTAGGGTGCCCTGCCCCATCCCTGTATATAGAGGAGCTGTCCATGGTGCTAAGTACAAGCTGTGTTAAACTATTTTGGTTCAAGCGCGGAGTTGTCCAATGTAAAGGTGCACTGGCTATCAGCCCAAACATAAAAATGGTTTGGAGACAAATCATGGGCTTTGGACGTCCCTCTGGGTTAATTTTGAGATCAAAATCATTGAAAAAACATCAAACTTCAAAAAACCTTTTCTAAAATCTAGTCTACAATAGCAGATTCTGGCATGTTATGCCCAACTGCTAGATGAAGTAAAAAGCGACACCTAACTAGCTAGCTAGATTTATAAACAACACATTTTATAAAAAATAATATTATACAAAAATTTTGAAATGTCGATCATGTTCCTTCCTGATTGGCATCTTTCTTACAGTAGGTCTAACTATCATCATCAGGAGAAGTTTTGCGTCCAATCTGGACAAACCGTTACCCTCTAATTCATTTCTGACTCAAAATAATGTATAACAAACCGGTTGTCTGATGACCTTTAATCTTTTGTTTAATTTAATCAGCGACTACACAAACACCTCAAAGACAGTAATTGATGCACTGAGTGTGTATTAGTTCTGTGTCAGGGGATTCAGAGGAGATTTTCACACAAGCTGCACTGTCCAACAGAAATGGAGAAAAACAGTTTGGGATAATAAACTAATAAAAAATATTGACTTATTCCAAGATTATTGAATAATACAGACACTTTATAGGTTTCCTGTGTAGTCTTAAATCAGTCATATGTGCTCTACTCTACTACTACTCTACTATGTGCTCTACATATGTGCTCTAAGGTCGAAAAACTTTAGAATAACTTTTAGAAAAAGTTAGGGTAGCTGATCATATGAAACTAGCATTAGTAGCTTTTTTTGATGGAAAAAGAGTGGTGAAAAAGTTAAAAGTGAATCACAGATGAGAAGTAGAAAAAGTAGATCAGCTAACGATTAAGTTCTGTCTTAAAATTCACTTAAACCAATTCAGCGCTGTTATTTCTGCGGTGAAAATAGGAACTAATCCCAGTAAAACCATTCAGTTTAGAATTTCTAATTAATATATATTGGTGCAGATGTTTGTTTACATTGAGCAAGTAGCTCATTAGCAACCTACTTAAATTTAAAATAGATTATTAAACCTGGCACATAACTGTTCATAACATCGCTTTTTCTCAACATTTTAAATTAATTTATTGTGTAGGTTAAACTTCAGGCAGATGAAATCTGGCACAAAACTGCTCATAAATTCACTTCTAGTAAACATTTTAATTTACACTTCAGGCTAATACCTACAGTAAGTACTGCCAAAGTTTCATTTAATTATGTGCAGCCAGTTTTGCGTGATACTGTGACGAAAATCTGGCTGTACAGACATACAGACATACAGACACAAGATTTTCAGGTCCTCCAATGCATGAAACGTAAAGATATCATTGACAGAGCGAGTTATGATTGATGTACATACAAAACCTTTCTTTTATTTATGTACCTAAAAAAAAAATCACTGTTACTAATTACACTTCCTACAACTTTCAAGTGTGCTAAATGCTAGAATAGTTATCTTCCCCCTATTTTTATGATCTATATTAAAACACACACACACACACACACACAAACAAATAGACCTTAAAGAGTTGAATATGACTTTTGTTCAGAAATCTTTCCCTCCACATAGCGCTATGAGTGATTGTTCTGCGGTTGTTTTAGAGATTTCAGGTCAGGAGCACTTTCCCACAACCACAGCTCTGTTTCAAATGTCCCAATAAGAATTTTTTATTAGCGCACTGTTTATTATTTATAGAATCTGTAGTTACTTTACTCCATCTAGCAACACTGCTGAACTGTTTATTTATTATATTTTATTTTTATATGTGTGTGTGCGTGTGTGTAGTAGGGATTATAATATGAGTTGGCAGACGAATCAGCTACTACTTCTGTTTATTCAATAATTCTGGCCTATTTCAACATTGCTTAAAGTTCAGTGTTTTAAACGCCCATATGTCTGCACCATCTGCCTGCATAAATCCTGACATTCCATGTACATCAGCGAAAAACTACAGACTCAACAATCTGGCCACATGCAACACATTCGCTCAAAATATAGTTGAATTTTTTTGATAAAGAAAAAGAGAAAAAAGGACGAATTGTTGGTATGTTTCATTATTGTTGGGTTGAAGTGGTCAATTTATGATTTTTTTTAGTTAAAATAAGTTAAATTAAATTAAAATACATTAATTTCTTCCATACAGCCTTTTTATTAGCTTTGCATGTCTCAAAAAAATTTATATAATAATAATATATTCATGTGAGTGATATATCCATGCTCACTTAAAATGCCCCAAGCTTTAAAAATTTATTTGTATTAATATCTTATTTAATATTGCATGCAATTTTAATAACAAAGGAAAATAATTAAAAATATATTCTTAAACCATAAATATACTGTAGTTCAAAATAAGGCTTGGATGGGGCGGTGGCTACCGTCAGTCTCCACCCTGTAGGCCTGGCATTTTATTCCCTATAAATATTTAGTTTTGTTGAGACTACATGGAAATTGCCCCCGTGCCAGGATTCTAGCCCTCGCACCGTACCACAGCAGCTGTGCGGCAGGTGAAAGGCTTAACAAATATCTATATTCATGCAGGCCGTAGCCCCCATGATCTGTAGTCCATTAGGTGTTGCCAGTGCAGCTCTCAGTTCATTGCAGGCTACATTTTAGCATGCACACACTGGTCCTGATCTTTGACATGGACTTTTCTGCTCTCGCTTTTTTTTCCTGAGCAGGTAAGGGCTCAACCTTGCTGCTATAGGCAATTTCTCAAATGACCTGGAATTTTGAGCTGCTTAGTGGGGTCAAATTTGCCCTAAGAGTGGGGACGGATGGGTTGTGTATATATATATATATATATATATATATATATATATATATATATATGTGTGTGTGTGTGTGTGTGGGTGTATTTTCCGCCGGGGATGACTGCCTTAATCTGCCACCTAATACTCCCAGACACATCTAAGAAGCTTAACCACACACACACACACACCCTGTAATAAAAGTGCAGTGATAAATATGGTACCATCCAAAACTCTGTGTTGAGTATCACTACTTTTTATAATAATAATTTATTTACATATTTATTGCATCATTCGTTGTCTGGCTGTTCATTTACTCACACATTATGTCATGCTCATGGTGGATCAAACTCGGTGTGACGTTGGAATAATAATTTTTTTTTTCTTTTTTTTTTTTTTAAATCATAATGGATCAGCCACGCAAACCATTCTTTACAAATCAAACTTCCGGCATTGACACAAATCTGTCCCAATCAGAGCGCACCTCGATGCTGTGCCTGTCCTAATTATCAACACTACTGTCTGGCGCTCTAGAACCTACGATGGGGAATCAAATTGTCGCAAAGTCCCGCCGCTTACAGATGGGTGTACAACCTGTTGCAACCTGTTACATCATCACGCGCCGCTCACATCTGTATTCAGACCTCAGACATAAGTGCAGACTTGCGTGCTATTTAAAAAGTTGCACAGGTGGTTTGGCGCTTGTCTAAAACTGGTGTGTGTCTCAGTTATGCGTCATTCTAAGCTGGAGGTTAAGCTAATTTTTTCCTATATTATATAAAATAAGTAAATAAATAAAAACAATTAATTTAACCATAACATGTCATGCTAAATGTATGGTTTATAATGAGCCCCTTAAGCAGCGTAAGAGAAGAAGAAAATGCATCAGAGAGACCTAGGTGAGAGCATATCTGGGTCAGTGTAAGAAGAGACATTGCTAAGAAAGTGCTTTCAGTGTTGGTTTATTTCTCTGTGCATTAAATGAACAAATAATAATTACAGTAAAACAATGGAAAATCGCTTAGCGTGCTTGTGTAAGATTAAGAAATTCTGCCTTCTGCATCATTATTGCTTACAAGGAATCGCTCTTATGTATGATTGGTTAGAATGGTAGAGCTAGAAGGCAGAACTTCACACATTGTATATTTTTGGAACCATTTATCTCGATCTTTAGAAATTATTAAATCTCAGTGTTAGTCCAAACCACATACAATGCTGTGAAAAAGTATTTTTCCCCTTTCTAATTTTTCTGATTTATATTTTTTGCATATTTGTCACACTTAATGGTTCAGTCCAACACATTTTAATATTACCCAAGTACTGTAAATACAAAATGCAGTTTTTAATTGAGGATTCTATTTATGGAAAGAAAAAGCTGTCCAAACTTTCCTGGTCCTAGTGAAAAAGTAATTGCTCCCCTTGCTAAATCATGAATGAACTATGATTAATCTTTTAAATTGTTTCCAACTACTGACACCCATCTTGGACATTTATTGCAGACTTTGCACAATGATCTGCACAATAATAATCATTTGCACAATCATTTGCACAATTTGCACAAACCATAGTTTGCACACACACTGCAGACTTTCTTTTTTTACATACATATATACCAGATTTTACTAAACACTTGTGTAATTTGCACACTACATTTGTTTATATATATATATACTATACCTATATACTATATATAGGTTAGTCAAGCTAGACATGTATGACTAACCTACTATATATACTACATATACTTTTTCGTATTTTTCATAATTTGGCTTAATCCTATGTTTGATATATATTCTTTGTTATATACCTATTCTTTTTATACCCATATTTATTTTTATTATTTTATTCTATTTCATGCTTATTTTCTACTTTTTTAGCGGCATTCATTAGGGGGACAGCAAAGAAAGAATTTCATTGTACAGGGGGGAACATGCTTGTTGAACATGATGAACATGTTTCTTTACTGTGCATATGACTTGAAATTTGAAAGCTGAGTTAAATTTTACTTGCCACACATATAATTTTACATATATGCTGCTTCAAATGAAGCAGCATATATGAGATATTATTGTTGTTAAACCGTTTTGCGTTTGCAGTGTCAACAGGCAACATCATAAGTTAATTTGTAATGACTCCCAGACCAGTTGAATTAAGAAATCACATAAATAGTACCTGTCTAACAAGGTGAAGCACCCTACAAAGACTTTTAAAAAAGCAACACGATCTTAAAAATTTCAAGAACAGATGAGAAACAAATAATTAATAATAATAAATGTGGTTCATTTATGATTTAGCACGAATTTACTTTAAGAATGAAATTACTTTTCCACATAGGGTCAGGTTGGTTTGGACAGTTTTTTTTTTTCCCTTAATGAATGAAATCATTATTTAAAAATTGCATTTTGTATTTACTCAGTTTATCTTTGCGTCATAAGATTTGCTTGATGATTTCATTCATTCAATAAATTTAAAGAAATAAAAAGGGGGCAAGGAAGAGGGGGAAATACTTTTTCATGGCACTTTACTGTATATCAGCATGTAATTTTAAATATAAGATTGCAGTTTTGGTTAGGAATTTGGTTAGGAACATTTTTATGTAATTAAAATGATAAAGATCTATTATGATCTTTAATGTGTTTAATAATCTGTAAGATGTTTATTTAGATTTTTTTTTTTTAGCACATCCAACTTTTTGCCTTATAATTAACTATAAGAATTCACTCTTATCTATGATTTGCTAGAATCCTAAAGCTAGAAGGCAGGACTTACACATTGTTTTTAGCACAATATTTATTAATGATTGAATCTCAGCATCAGTCCGAACCACATCTGTATCATTATATAGCTAATTTAAAATACGATTGCAATTAATAATGATTCTTTTAATGGTGTAAATAAGGTTATGTACTTCCAAAACTAGAGAATGAAGACGGGACTGGTTCTGTTTTCAGTGCAGTTTAGGACAGTTTAACTCACATCATTAAACAATATACTTAATACTTATTCAATTTCAGTGTCTGTGCAGGTCTAAAAAACATTTAAGTACCTTTTTTTGTTGTGTTTAAATGAGATTGTTGGTAATGGTGAGGATTTTTGCTGTAGTTGGAGTTGTCTAATAATTAAAGAATGACCTGCGAGAATTGAGAACTTCATATCATTCGTCACATAGAGGACACTGGATGAGACAGCAGAGACATTGCTTATCTCAAGCACAAATTTTTCCACAGATTTAATTACACTCTATGCTTAAAGTGAACTGTAAGCATGGGGGATTAGTGCTTGGTCAGCGTACCTTTTAAACTGTTAGCACATTACAATTGTCGAGCACACTGATTTATGAATTGGACATCAATAGCCTACACGCTGCACACATTACAGTGTCTATTTATATTAAATACTGTCTACTGCGATACACCAGAGGGAAAATGAAGCAAATAGCCTGTAATATGTATTAATTTTTCATGCATAATGAAATAAATGATAATGGATCATAATTGGGTTACATTAACAGTGAAATGGATGACAGCCGAAAAATTTTTCACAGAAAGGAAAATTATGAAAAGGGGCGAAAAAAATAGGAATTGGGTGTGATAATTGGTCCAAACAATGTGATAACCAAAATCCCTTTTCAAATTTGTAATTTTATTTGTTTTAATTATTGTTCGTGTTTGGGGGGATAATAAACCCTGTTTAGTTGCCCTGTTTATAATATGTGCCCAATTATTTTCATTTCAAAGTGTCATAAGGATGAGCTAAAATGGGGAATATTATCTGCTCACTTTATTTAGCTGGAAGTTGCGTTTAGTGATAAATTGATGCATGAATTTACATTAACCATATATATTATTTTCAAATGAAGCAGCATATATGAGATATTATTGTTGTTAAACCGTTTTGCATTTGCAGTGTCAACAGGCAACATCATAAGTTTATTTGTTCATATATTTGCCTGTACACTACAGGTGTCACCGAACGATTCCAGTAGGGGGCACACCTGAGAATTGAGCCAGACAGTTTTGCATAAAGTAAACAAACATGACAACAGATGAGGACCTTAAAAAAATGAAATAATAATTAAAAAAAAATCAAATCAAGGTTTTGGAGTGGCCTAGTCAAAGTTCAGACTTAAATCTGATTGAGATGCTTTCGCGTGACCTTAAACAGGCTGTACATTCTTGAAAACCCTCCAATGTGACTGAATTAAAACAATACTGCAAAGTAGAGTGGGACAAAATTCCTCCACAACAATGTGAAAGACTCAATGCCAGTTATCTCAAAGGCTTGTTGCCATCAAGGGTGGCACAACCAGTTACTAGGTTTAGGGGCAATTACTTTTTCTCATAGTGCCTGGTAAGTTTGGACAACTTTTTTTGTCTTAATAAATGAAATCATCATTTAAAACCTGCATTTTGTATTTACTCATACTGGGGTAAAAATGGGGCAAAATGCAGCAAATACTGAGAGTATTTGAAAAATGAGACTGCATGCTCCATGAGAGTAGTGATCATGGATTACACTAAAAAGTAGGTCTACTCTGTGGTCTGATTGTGCCTTTTGTAAATGTTCTACATGATGAAAAAATTATTAATAGGTGTGTAGACAAATTTATATTTTATATCCTGAGCTGGAAAGGTTAGAAAAAGGTTTTTTACAGTGATGGAAATCACAACACTGCATTAAGTTATTATATTTATTTTGGGGCTTTTATAGTTATTAGCTTGTATGACTAACCTTTTAATGTTGAATTCAAACCTCAAGCCTGTAAGTGGGCAGCTAATGGCCTCTGATAGGGGAAAGTTTCAAAATAAATAGACCCAATAGCAGCTAAAAATATCTATTATTTTATAACATAAAATAATTTCAGTCGTGGCCACGAGATTTATTTTAGAATTGAACGGGTCTTGGCCATATGTATAATACCAGTCAACAGTTTGGATTTATTTAGAACTACAACAATACTGGATATTTTAAAACTATGGAATAAAACATATTGAATTAAGTAATTAAGTAACAACAACAACAACAACAACAACAACAACAGTTGTTAATTTGACATGAAGACATGAAGGTCAGTGTTCTGGAACAGTTCTTGCAACTTCAGTATTGTCAATGATAAACCTGGCTCTCATGAAGACCATCCCAGGAAAGCAAGACCACTAAAAAAAATCACCTTTAAAAAAAAATCAATGGATTAAAGCCGTTATGAAGGCTTTACAGAGCATAAGACGCATTTTGGATGTCTTCAGCATTTTTTTTATAACGTAGAAAGAAATAGAAATCAGGAAAGACAATGGAATTAGGAGGTGTCTAAACTTTTGAATGGTAGCATATATAGCATTTTATGTTTGTTTTAGTATTTTTTTTAAATAATGTGTTATGTAGATAGACTTTAAAGAATTAATATCATGCATTTTACTACTATAAAAAGTTTCCATATAAGCGGAAAAAAACATCCATATGTTATATGTACATATATACTGTAGTTTAGTGCTTACAGGAGAGTTGTCTCTGTTACATGTACTGTAATAGGAACACCTATACACCTGCTCATGCATGAAAGTGTCCAAGCATCACAATGCATTAAATTTTCAGTTAACATTAGAAGGGGGAAATTGTGATCTCGGTCAATTCAGCTGTGACATGGTTGTATGAGATGGACTGGTTTGAGAAAGAAAAAAAAAAGAAACCTTTATTTGTCACATATACAGTACATTACAGTGGAATATATATATTTTTTGATATATTTTGGCTTGTTAGAAAGCTAGGGTCAGTGCACAGGGTCAGCCATGACACCGTTCCCCTAGAGCAGATAGGGTTAAGAACCATGGTCAAAGGCCTAGTAGATTCAGCTTGTCAGTGCCTGGGCTTAATCCCTGACCTTCCATTCAGTAACCCAGAGAGTTAACCTTTGAGCCAGCACTGCTCTTATTTCAGGCTTTGTTGCTCTTTTTTGATGTGTTAGTCGGCACAATCTCAGCAAAAAGTTTGCACAGAAAGAAAAAAAAAATGCTACACAGAAAATTGTAGCTAGTTTGGAGTCAGTGAGTTTCGAACCAGTTCTTTGTTTTCAGACAGCCAAGCACCGGCCCACAGACAGAAAAACCAGTTCCAAGGTGGCACCAACACTTTGCTGGTCTAGAACAAGAACTGTTTTTATCAGAGCCTGGGACTGAAAAAAGTTGGTGATGCCACCTTTAAAAAATGGACTCAATAAGTAATAGGCAGCCCAAATGCTTTCTAGTAATGATAAAGCCAGGAGAACTGTTCGCAAAAACCATGTTGAAGCTCAACCATCTTTGTTACTGTGCTTGCCTTGCATTTGTTTTTTTTTTGCTGCTAGCATTGCCACTAGTATTGCTGCTAGCATTGTTGTTAGCACTGCCGCTAGCACTAACATTCCCACTATAAATGATGCTAGCATTGCCACTAGTGCTAGCTTTCTAACCATCATTGCTGCTAGCATTAGCATTCCCACTATTATTGTCGCTAGCATTAGCATTCCCACTATCATTGTCGCTAGCATTAGCATTCCCACTATCATTGTCGCTAGCATTAGCATTCCCAATATCATTGCTGCTAGCCTTGCCCCCAGTGCTAGCATTCCCAGAATCATTGCAGATAGTGCTAGCATTCCCATCATCATTGCCGCTAGCATTAACATTCCCAATATCATTGCTGCTAGCCTCGCCTCCAGTTCAATTCAATTCAATTCAATTTTATTTGTATAGCGCTTTTAACAATTGGCATTGTCCCAAAGCAGCTTTACAC
>JAOVVA010000012.1:13913591-13961009 GCA_028565275.1 Leiocassis micropogon
AATTAGTGGAATCGACTGAGCTGACTTAATATTTGTAGCTACACTTGTTATGTTACTATAAAGAACTTCAAATGAATTAAATTTGTGTCCGTGTTTTTGTATAATAGTCAGATTATCATTGTGAATAACTGCGACGCCTCCTCCTCTACCAGTTAACAGTTAGGCATTCCCACTGTAGCTAGCATTGTTAGGAAAGTAGAGACGTACACGGCCATCTACAGTACAGTGACGTAACGACGTAATTCTCTAGCCCATGGAAAAACAAAGCCAGTTCTTAGAAGGTTCGCTGTTAAACCAGTACTTGCACCAGACATGAACTAGCACCTGGTTCACTTTGGTGGAAAAGGTGCTTTTGAGGAAGATGGGCTACGACAGCTATGAAACAGCTATATCTAGCTTCCAAAGGCTCTAATTTCCTGTGCACTTATATAACCAATGTGTGAAACAGAAATTTCGAATGTGAACTGTTTACATTTTACACACGAATCACGATTTGACACAAGATCCCAAAATCCAGTAGCTGTTCAAACCGCTGCTCAGTAAAATCATTAGGACAGCTGTCTGCCTTCTTTTGCATGTGCTATATCATCTAACGCAAGCCTGAAAATGGCTATTATTAAGCTAAAGGACACTGGAGGGTAAACGTGTCCCTGTTGCTTAGAAAACAGATGCATGTCAGTATTCAAACAGGTGATGTTCTAGGACTTATTTTAGTTGCACAGAGCAGAATCTCTGATGTGTGGCATTCATAACCGAAGCGCTTTCAGCTCATAGAGCTCCTTTTTTTGCCCTCCTTTTCTAAATCTATGAAAAGATGTAATCAGTAATAATAATTTTTAAAAAACGAGGCTGTACGCTGTTCACTGGACTTTCTGAACTATTGAGGATAAGCAGTAAGATTTTTTTTTTTTTTTTAGCCACAGCAACAAAAAAAAGAGAATTCGAAAGAGCATAATAGAAGGAAAGGTCTTTTTGGGGAGAGAGAATGTCAGGATTGCCTTTTTCTTCTCACTATGTGAATTGTAGACACAATGATGGTCTTACTGGGACACTAATCCCCAAACCTCTAATGGTTAAAATGAGCTGAATAGGTATAATACAGAATCTGTCTTACTGCATGAGTGTGTGCTTATGTGTTACTTTTGCGTTGCTCTTTATCGCCTTTTGTAGGCTGTATTTACTCTTGGTATCCTACTCTCTCTCTCCATCTCTCTCTCTCTCGTGACCTTTCGTCAGTAGTTAGTTGGCTCACTCTAACAGTGTTGCCCTTCCTTTGTGCATCTACGTTCATAGCTTTGTGTGTGTTGTGACAAATGTCATAACACAGGATCCCCTACATGGGTCTAAATATAGCCAGCCCCTGATGTGGAAATAATGGTCTGCCTCCTGTGGCAGGAGTGTGTGTGTGGATGACAGAAGTGTGTGTGAGGGCGGGGTTCTTGTGATAGAGGACAGTCCGTGTTAGTGTGTCATTAAACCGATATACTGTAACGCAGAAAGCACTTGTCTGGCCATGGAGCATCTCTACTATTGGTGGTGAGTATCAGCTTAATCTTTTTCTGTTCTGAGATAGTGATGATGATGATAGTAATGATGATGATGATGATGATGATGATGATGACGAAGAGAACATCTGCTTACATTAATCCAAATAAGGGAAAAACAGGCAGATTATAAAAATAGAGGGAATGAACCAAAATCCCTAAAGAGTCATCTTTCATTTCGCATTTCACTCTTCATCTTAACAAGACTTTCCCGTAGGAGCTCCCAAAATACCATTTGTATTAACCCACTCTACTGTATGATAGATCATGCTCCCTGGTGTTAGATTAGCTTTGTCCAAAGCCAAGCAGTCATGAAAAGGATAAACATTAGACATACATTATCCCGCGCTAGGGAATCACTTGGCAGGACAATCTATGAGAATGATGCATTACCTGTTTGCATTTCTGTGGCTGTGTTATTTGTTTTGAAACTGAATGGGCACACCACTGGCTTGCCCGTTCGAGTTCCTGGATGCCTCATGCGCCTACAATTATTTATTTTTTTTCAACTTCAACTTACATCTTCCGCTTTAGGTTGAAACTTGTTAAGCCCAACCTTAGAGGGACATTAACTTTTTTAGTTCTGTTTTGTTACCTGTTTTTTAACCTTCTGTTTACGTCTTTTCATCTTGATCCCGTTAGCGAAGAAAGGTGTTTAATCCAGCCACGGCGTCCGATTACTGCTCCAGGTCACTGTTGAAGCTAACTTATGTGGCCGCGTTTCTCTGAGCACACTAGAAAGCAGGATAATCTCTCTAAAGAAGCTTAGACTTAGTGTCAGGAACATAAAGGTGGCCATGCTTTCTGCCATTCAAAAGGCAAAAGCTCAGAAAAACTAAGCTGTTTCATCAGAACTTCCACAGAGTTTCGATGGCGTACAGGAAGAAACATCTTTCAGATCCTCTGCACTTGAATGAGGTCTTTTATTATCTAAATGTTCACTCCATTACCATGAAGCGCTTATGAAGAATGGCAGTTCATGCCTGCCCAGATCTGAGTCTGTAATGCTGGCATTAAAGCTCATGTCTTCCACATTTTAGTTATATAGGTCAGTATGACACATGGGTAAGCTTTATTTTTTGACGTTTTATGGCCAGTGAACTAAACTCTGTGGGACTCAAACCGATTTTGTGTCATCCAGAGATTTATTCTCTGATGTACAGTAGCTCCTTGGCTAAGGCACTGCTTCTTGCTTCAAGCAATGTGATGTTCTTTTATGTTCACCTTTATCACCTTTTATCCAGGTAGCCATTAAGATAACGGTTATTGTTTGTCAATTATAAAACGTATTGGATGTCTTGAGTGGACTAGATCATGGCCTGAACGGAAAAATTTCCTTAGATGTTCAGATCTTCAGCATGATGCCATGCTGTATATATATATATATATATTGGTATATATATTTTTTTCATTTATGATTTTAAGGTCCTTATTTCATGTTTTTATTTTTTATATACTTTCATTTGTCAAAACCATAGTCACTATAAACATAAAGGCTACAATATATTAGGCTACAAAATAAAATTTGAATTTTGGAACCATAAAAAATGTAAACCTAAATGAGGAACATTCTTTATATTTACAAACAGATTACAAACATATTTAAGTCAATTTTCTAAGAGGCTCATTAAGATTTTGCAATTCGTGTAGTTTTCACCTCCGAGGTTGACTTTTTTCTTTTTCTTTTTTTTTGCATAGTATGAGTTTTCAGCAGATCAGCATCTAGACCTGTATGCAGAAGCACTTGTCTTTAAGCACTTGTCTTTAATTAAATAATTATTTAAAATTATTAAATAAAATTTCAAATTAGATTAAGTAAATGTATTAATTTATACATTAATAAGGACTAATACATTATGCTGAATATAAATGAAAATATGGTATATACAGTATTTAAATACATCAAGTGGGAGAAAATGAAACTCGTATTAATAGTCTTAATTGTAAGTCACAAGATACACAAGTCAAATTACTAAACTAAATAAAAAAAAGATATATATTAAAACTAAGGGAACCAAAAGGTCCTGTGTTATGTTGGGTGTTTGGCATATGGGCTTTTGTATAACGCTTTTATGTAGCTATTGTGTGTTTTGACAGATGTTTTGCTTTATTACTTTGGTTTAAAGGATAAGTTGATTGAGCATACATCTCTCATGCTCGCATTTTTTTTAATTTGTTTTGTTTTTTTTTGCTTAAATTACTGTGCTTAAATCTCACCTTATGTACAGTAGGCGTACGTCTAACTTTTATTCATTAAAGAAATCATTCCTTTCATTCACAAACCCTATTCTATGTGCACAGCTTCTAATCACAGTATCTAATCTTTAGTCTTGAGTTTTTAGTTTAGTAGTCTGCTTTTACAGACTATCTGAAGGCTATATATATGAGCAAAAAAAAATTATTTTTCACTAGGAAGTAACAGCTTTAGTTAGGGGAACAAAAAAAGGTGAGTTAAATTAGGTTAGTTTCTGATAATCACCGTTCGGATGACTTTAAAGTCTGAAAATGGAACAAAAAAACAAATGCTGAGCTTTAAAGTCAGATACCCGCTGACACTAATCTGGCCATTTAATTGCGGCAGCTTTTTGTGCCAAGGACACAGCAGCAAAGGACAGGGCCAGGCACTGTGCTGCTTCATTATGCCTATCACAGCATGGCCTAATTGAATATTGGACTTGGCCTTGCATACACAAGTGTGAAAAATGACTGCCTTGGCATTTCATGGCATTTTGTTCTTGCGCATGTGTGTGTGAGTGTCTGTAAGTTTTGTACACAGGCTTGCGTTTTTGTTTTTTTTTTTTTCATTAGGTGTCTCACTGTACAGTACTTACAGTAGTAAGATATTGACTTGTGATAAAACCCAAATCTCATCTAATACTGCAACTTCAACAATTGTGTTACATATAGGAGCCAGCACAGGATAAACAACTAATGATAAACTAGTACACAGCGACTAGCTTCACCAATTTCCCTGTTGTTGGACTGTTTTTCTGGTATTGCACGCTTGACCTATAATTCTTCTCGTCCAGCTGGAATCCTAATGTTTTCAGTTTTCATTTTCACGTTTTCAAGTACCGTACATTTCCTACATGTTTGACCCCTCAATGATAAAGTGCCATAGGTTATTACGTTTTTCTGTAAAATAATATCAATACCTTTAGCTTTGGTTAAAAGAATGTTTGGTGTATCCATCTGATATTTATAATCTGTTGTTCCCTGTGGAATTGTCTAATCTCTGTAGAATATGGCACACATTTAGGCTAATCATCTGCTACTCATCTTAGACTGATGATGGCAACATTGATAGCACCTGTCTGAATTGAGACATAGCCTTGCTCAAATTTTAAATAAGGACCCCAGGACAGTGAGCCAAGAGTTCAATCATCATCATCAAAAAGCCTCCAAAAAGAAACATGCACATTGCCTTAAGTTTGCAATATTTCAAAACAGTTAATGACTCTTGTCCCAAGTACTGTATGACTTAATGATACTGTATCTACATACAGTGTTCCCCAGAGAAGGATGTGTTTCTTTTTGAGTCTGATCAATTCAAGATTTATTCATCATGACATCTGAAAAGGTTTTTCCATGCCACTGTTTAATCTACTGTAAATGTACATTAGGACTTCTTTAAAGCTGTGTATTGAAAAACTGCGAACCTTACATCTCCCTCTTCATCTAGCATGTGATGAAGTACAGTGACTTCTAGATTAAAGATGTTTTAAATAATCTGTGTTTCCAGTAAAGTATATCTACTGTTTAAGCAACGGTTATAAGTAACCCCAGTTAATATGGAAACCAAATATGGACCAACCCTACACTGTCTTCTTTTCTTAACCTAGAAAATCTGGACTAGGATGTTGACTTTGATAAATATATTTCTGGGCTGTAAACACCCAGAATTTAAAAGGATTTTCAGTTCACAGTGCATGTTCACGTTCACATCTCCATTCCAAACTCAGCATACTGGTTTGCCCATTATCAACCCTGTGTACAGTAGGTCACACCATGTCTTCTACCTGACACAACAAAATCAAAAGTGATGTCAGGTCACATTCATATGTCTGTAAACTCACTGTAAAATGTATGTACTTTATGTAATTTATGTTTAACATAATTTGCCACTCATGTTATAATACACACATATGCAAATTTGCTTCTAGTTTAGAAAGTCGTTCTGAAAAATTCTAATTCTGCAAGCCATTTCCACATATTTAGGCCATTAAGGGAGTTCCTGGGGGGCCAACATTTCTTACATGAAGCCAACAGTCTGATCACGGCTCCACTGTCCTGAGAAAACTTTCTACCTTGATGGTATCCAAGCATTAGTGAAACACTGCGATAAGTGCATTAGTGTAGCAGGGGATTATACAGAGAGATACAGGTAGTTTTTACTCTCATACTATATATGAGTTCTATTATTCTACACAATCAAAAGTCCAGGTTTGACTTGAATGCCACTTGATATGCACAAGCTTTAATTAATATTTATTTAAAATATTTAAAATATGATGCACTGCATGAATACTACCTCATCCAAGGTGTACCCCGCCTTGTGCCCTAAGTCTCCTGGGATGGGCTGCAGGCCTCCCGCGACCGTGTATAAAAGATAAAGTGTTATAGACAATGAGTGAGTGAGTGAGTGGAGTGTATGAACACTTTACATGCATTTCTGTTATATAAAATGACATGTGGAGCAAGGTCTGTAGGCTAATGCATATGTGGGAGCAGTAGAAATCAGAAATAAAATTTTATTTCACCTTTCTCCAGTGCTATCTGTTTAATTGCCAAAATGTCAAGAACAAAGAACAGCTCACATACAGTATAGAAGGCTTCACAATATAATGGCCACCCAAACAGAAGAAAAATGCTGCTCCCTTTTGTCAGATTCTGACTCATGTAACACCTCACCATGTTCACGCATCTCAAAATAAGAGCTGTGCTTGTTTATAAGCACTTAGAGAGAGAATGTTAATGGAATATTATGCAATATTCAAAACAAGTAAAAGTGTTAGTCAGAAAAGCCTTTCATGGCACATTTAACACCACTTAAGCACGCTCGGAAAATGTCTAATATCACACAATTGTTTTGTGAGGTTTTATACATTGCAGTACTTTAGAATTATTTGCAAAAATTGTTACTCACTACAATCAGATTTTTCTTTCGGTTTTCTTTTTTTTTTTTTTTTTAGGATAAAAAACAACCAAACAAAAAAACTTACATATTACATGTGTCTTTGTATCAACATACTTGCATCATCAGTCAAATTGCCTTTGATTGTACTGGAAATGAAATTTCTTTTGGCGTGTTTGGATAATTTTTGACCGACTTCAATGAATGCAAGCGGGAGAATTTTTATATATATATATATATATATATATTTAAAAAATGCTATTAATAATTAACATCTTTTTTCATTCTAGCAAAACACGCACAGTCTGCTGTAGTCAGTTAAATGAATAGAGCCGTAGTGCATTAGAGCCAAGACATACTACTTCATGTCAGTATTCAGAGTAAATGCATGCTTGGCTATAACCCTGTGTAAAAAGAATGCTGATAACATCTTAATGGGTTGCATTCGGATCCTGTTAGACAGCGAGATATGTTTTAGTCTATCATCGACCCCTGACTTGTAAATATGAACACATTTCGAATCCATTTCAAAAGGCTTATTTGGAATGGAACACATCCCTCGTGAAAAACGTGCTAGAAAATTAATTATGATCAAAAAATGCTGGTTTTACTCTTTAGTCACTCACCATGAAAATACACAATGACTGGGGATGCATTTATTTAATTAAATATAATCTTAAATTGCAAAGCGTCAAAATGATGTAGAAATCAGACTGTAGAAAAGAGGCTTATCTAACAATAGCGTACGAATAAGAAATAAAGCCCCACAGGGTGAGCAGTAGCACAGAAATCAAAGACAAGCCGGTTTGATATGACTGAGCACCGTTCTTTGTTACTTTTGTCCGGCAGCAGTTTGGTTCGGTTCAACAATAATTTTCAGGTAATTAAATAATGGCACATTGTAGATTTTATCCATTTCCACGTTTAATTTTTTTGTTGTTGTTGAACCTCTTCTCACCAAGTTATTATCATTTCATTCTTTTCACTTATGTGTACAATTCCGTCCTTGTCTGGTTACAACTCTAGCACAGTTTTATTTCAGCTAGAAAGTGATTTGACACTTTACGAAGTGATGCAGATGCTCTGTGGATTTTGGGTTGTGGACCACAATATTCGTGCAGAGCAGAGCTGTTAAATTTTAATGTTTAATGTAAAATTGCAAACCTGAGCCAAAGGACGGAGCTGTAGAACTGCAATAGTGTGAAACGTTTTCTGAAAATTTCTGATCAATGGATAAGTTTTTAAAACACTTTAACAAAAGCACACCAGCAAAACACATTTACATTAACTCAAAACAGAAAAGGGTAAGGCCTTCTTGAACATCACATGCTCGTGTTTGATTGGCTACAGCAGCCAGTGACCAATCAGTAATGAGCATGCAATGTTCTTCCCTTTCCATACACCCAATCATACATGACAGATAATATTGAGACACCAATGAGCCTACAGTGCATGTCTTTGGACTTAAACCAAAGTACCCAAAGAAAACTCACTAAGCATGGGTAGAACATGCAAGACCAAGAACACAGACTGGAGGCGAGATTAAAACCCCCAACTTTGGAGGTGTGATGCAGCAGTGCTGACCACTAAATCATGTAACACACAATATTAACAGTCTATTAAAAGCACATCAACAGAATATCTATTTCTCTTAGTTCAACTCTGCGTACTTGCTCAAGTGTTTTAAACCCAGCAATATGCTTTTACTGTAAAAATTATATTTCTATATTCAAAAATCACTCCACATTGTTCTCAATGAACGGCGGGAGTTCAACTGGGATAATTAATTTACGATCGTGATACTGAAACAGCTTGTTAATGAAACGCTTTCTCCATGCTCCTTCATCATGCATCCACTGCAATTAATTAGCAAATTAGTATTAATAGGCACAAGTCCATTTGATAAGTGCAGTCTCTCCCATGCCGCTTCTAGAACAAGTGGGCATACGCATGCTTGCCATGAGGTTACTTGGAATTAGACCTCTAATTAAAAGCATTGAATGTTCATCATAGCTCTGAACACCAAACTTTCCAATAACGTGCTTTAAACTCATTAAGCAGAGAGAGGGAAGAGGGGAAAGTCCAATCTGGGCATAATAACATGAGTGAGAGGAAGCGAGAATGAGACTGCGCTAAATGTAGACAAATGCAGGTGATAAACAGCAGTGGAGCTAAAATTATAATAACCCTGGGGGGAGTGCATGGTTGGACTTCACACTATGTATATGTTATATAATTACATAATTGCATCTATTATTTTGTTACAAATGAAAGAAAAGCCTTAAAGAGCCACTTTATGAATAAAATGTTTTCGAGTTGTTATAATTCAGTGAACTTTGCATTTAGCATTAGATTAGCGCTGGTTTTGGTACCTGTGTTATATTGGTTCCCATAGATTGTACTGAATCTTAAGTCATGACACTACATGGTATGACAGCACGGTGGCTTAGTGGTTAGCAATGTTGTCTTGCACCTACAGGGTTCGGGTTTGATTCCCACCTCGTGGTCTGTGTGAATGGAGTTTGCGTGTTCTCCCCATTCTTGGTGGGTTTTCTCTGGGTACTCCAGTTTCCTCCCACAGTTCAGAGGCATGCAGATTAGGCTAATTAGTGAACCCAAATTGCCCATAGTGTGTGAATGCAAAGGTGAATGTTGATTGGAGGTCATAAAATGGGAATAAATCTAGTGGTAATAACCATTGGCCTCGACGGCTCCCTGATGGATGGATATGCACTAAACGATGGAGAGACAGCAACTGCTGTGTGTGACAAGATAAATATAATCATGTAATGTAATCTTATCATGTAATGTAATCTTATACCTTCATATTTTGTGACAGGAGGTTAACAGAAGTACAATCAGCCAAATTGTTTATTTAATTGGATGTTATTGAAATCTATTAATACAATTAATAAAGTTAATACGTTAATACACATTAATATGTTAATAAAGTAATAATGTTATAATTAACAATAATAAAGTTAACAGCTAATACAAAATAGATATGTTGCCAAGTTGATAACTAGCTAACATGTAAAAAAAAAAAAAAAATGCTGAGGCTAACCTAGTAGTAATCCTGATATCTAGCTAATAACATTTGGGAGCATACAGTATGAAACTGAGGCTATGTAACAAAACCTTTCTGGCTAATCTTTCAAATCTTAGCTAGAATATCAAGAAGTCTGAACAGCAGAAGTATGAACAGCTTTACCTAATCTCTTAAATGTTAGGTAAAATGTCAGAACATCTTGATACAAGCTAGTCAAATGCTAAAGTCAGGCTAAAATATTCGAGCATGGGAATTTACTGAGGCTATATACTGTAACAACAGCTTTATTGCTAATAGTTCAAATGTTAGCTAGAATGTCAATCAGTATGTTAATATAAAGTATTTGAATGCTACCTAGTTAACATTTAAAAGATTAGGAAATAACTGAGACCACAAATCAACAGCTGTAGCCTATTGCTAATCCCCTAAATTTTAGCTAGAATGTCATTAAGTCTGTTAATCCAAAGATTTTTATGCTAAGTATTCCCTAAATACAAAAATTGTATGTATCAGCTGATAGATTAAAGTATGTGAATGATATTAGATCTTATTCTTAGTGGGACATCTGTTTAACTTTAGTTTTAATAGAATTGATAGAGTATGGCTGTCTGATGCTAAGCCATATTGTAGCTTTAATCTGTTTGAAATGTGAAAAAGTGCTGTATAGAGACCATAAAGCTCACTTACTCACTCATCGTCTATTTCACTTTATTATGTATATAGGGTTGCAGGGGGCCTGGAGCCTATTCCAGAAGGCCCAGGGCACAAGGTGGGGTACACCCTGGACAGGGCACACACACTCCTACACACTCACATGCTCATTTATACACTACAAGCAATTTGGGAACACCAATTAGTCTAATCTGCATGACTTTGGACCGTGGAAGGAAACCAGAGTACCCGGAGGAAACCCACCAAGCACGGGGAGAAAATGCAAACTCCACGCACACAGACACTAGACAGGAATCGAACCCGGACCCTGGATGTGCAAGGCGACATCGTTAACCACTAAGCCACCTGGTCATAAAGCTCTGTAGGAATTTTAGGTTGTTAAATTTTGGATTGCTAAGCATTTGTCACTCAGTTCCACAGCTTCCCAACTGATAAAATCATTAACCCAGTTAGTCCACCCTAAATGTCTCTCCCTTTTGTGTTTGTGTTTGCAGAGAGGCTGGTGAGGAAAACTGGGACGCAGAAGGCTGCAAAACACTCCCGTCGCCCGCCGTCCACACTAAATGCCTCTGCAGCAAGATCTCAACTTTTGCAGTGTTAGCACAGAAAGCTAAAGACCCGGTGAGTGTCACCTCTGAATGCAGTTCGATTTCGAAGAAAGCAACTAGAACCTTTGACGTTTTTTTTTTTTTTAATCTGTCTTTCCTCCATAAATGGCATTATTTGAAGTAATCCAGTAGTTATTATGCTGTTTGGTTGTTATTATGCTGTCAAAGTTGCTGAAGGACTGTACGAATGTTGCTGTCAAGCTCATCAGCATCAGGAAGTAAGCACTTGAGAGACGGATAGATTGTTTTCCAAGGAAGTGGAATGCGCGTGGGTGTCACATGGGCAATGAGATGCTGATTTTGATGTGCACCTTTGTTGTACACACTTCACAATTTGAATAAATTATGGCCTTCGCATCTCACAGATGACATGTGTTCATTGAAAGTGCCTTTATTCAGGGTCTTAGTATGATTTATGTTAGTTTCGTTAATAGAAAATCATATTTTATTTATTTTATTTATTTATTTTTCTTGGTAGACTGAAGATTCCAAATACGAGGGGTGTTCAAGTCAAATCGGGACTTTTGATTGCGCAAAATAACACATGACAGTTAAATAAAAAAACGAAACTCACAAGTTTTGTTGGTGAATGATTGTGTGTACAGTTCCCACACACAGAGTGGTCTCTTCCACAAGTTGATAACAAGTTATCTATCGATTTTCAAGGATCAGCTGTTTCACTTGCTGAATGTTGGGCTTTAAGCCACCTCTGTCGGCATCGTCATTCATGGACATACAGGCTTTCTTTAAAATGTCTTCTGTAAATGTCAATCTGTTTTCATTCTACAGAAAGTCTCAGACTGACTTGAACACTCTTCGTCGATTAATGCTTTTGTGTAGTGAATGTGTTTTTAAGTTATATGCACATTTTACGTCATCCATAACGCTAATGCAGACCAGCATGATAAAAATGATTAGCAGGATTAGAAAGTCTCAAAAACGACCTGAGCTCTTTGCTCTTTATCCTTCCTGATTAATGTTTGTACACTTTATTGTATTGACCATCTGCCATATGATAGACCATCCGCCATATGGTCTCTCTCTCTCTTTCTCTCTCTTTCTCTCTCTCTCTCTCTCTCTCTCTCTCTCTCTCTCTCTCTCTCTCTCACCAGTCATGGTAAGTGAATGGGAGATGTTGAAACTGACCCATTTTTGTCTAGCATTTTTCCCCCCTCTCTAACTGAAAGCACCCCATTAGAATGAGTGATATGCACAGCAGGGGAAAGGGATGGAGGGAAATGGAAAATAGCCGAGAGGAGTGAGCAATATGGGGGCGGAGATTGTAAATCTAGTAGCCGGTCATTGTCACATAGAAACTGGACCACACACAGCTGGCTAATGTCAATGCCACTCCTGCTGATCTCAGCCAGAGAGACCACAACACTGACAACCACACACACACACACATACACACAGTAATATGTGTGTGCTATTCCATTGTTTGTCTCAGAAGAACATTTCCAGGAAATTTAGGTGTGTTTTCATCGGATTTTAATAATTGCTAGCCCTTGTTCCAAGTTTTACACTAATCCATGTGAACTACAGTGTATTTGGGGCATAGTGTTCAGTACTGTATATTACTAATAGATCAACTACCAGCTTCACAGGCTTCATTTACATTATAATAGGTCATTTTCAAAAATTCCAGATTGATACCCTTTAGCATACTTACATTTTCAGTTTCCTACAGAGAAATGTAAAAATGATGAAAATGAAAACAGCATGCTGGGTATGTGTGCAAGGAGGCTCACTTCATTTTTTGACAGCATAAATATAAAAACATGCTTTATTGCACATCACAGCGTCGCTCCTAAACCATACAAAGCATTCGAAATGGAATAAAACAAACCTGTTACAAAAAAACAGCATTGCAGTAACCTCAGCCATCTTAAATTCTGCACTAAAACAATAGAACAACACTTTCAGATTATTCCACTTGCAGTTTTAGTGGTCCCAAGACATTGGTTTAGTGTTGCTGGAAAGGCACAATAGGGAAAAAAAAGACCCCGATAAGGTGTCTCAGGTGTCTCCAGTCCCGGCATTTCACTTGGACATGTATAAACATATAAATACTCGGCTAATAGGCAGTATGGGGCAGTGGTTGCTCAGGGAGGTGGGACTTTGGGTTGCTGATTGGAGGGTCAGAGGTTTGAGCCCTGCCACCGCCAGATTGCAGGTGTTGGTCTCTTGAGAAAGGCCATTAACTTGATGCCTATATAAGCGTGACAAGGGTAAAAGGGGACCGCAAACTAAAAAGGATAACCTTTGAGAATGGTATGGCGTGGACATTGAAAGGGAAGACCAAGACCATGATGCCTGGAAAGCTGAGTATGTGAACCATGGCCTACCTCCACTTGATGAGGAGGATGACCTTAGAATAAAAAGAGCAGTATACTTGTACTGTATATCAGTATTCTGTGACAGTACTGGACTGACAACTACAAATTAGATCAAAGGTTTTATTCATGCTGCTTATTGTGTTAAGTTATAGACTTACATATCAGGCAGATAGTCCATAAATTCTACATTTAATGAGATGAAAAAAAATCTGGTAATTTATTTAATTTGTGACAGTCGTTGGAAAATCTGCTTGGTTAACATTTTAAACAATATATAAGTAAAGTATAAGTACAGAGGAGATTGCAGCTTCACACTGAACTTGTTTTATTGACTTTTTAGATGTTATACAAGTAACAGTAAAACATGAACTAAGTTAAATATAGCTTTAAATTAAAATTCCTGTATGCTAACAGCTTAAATATTGCTTTATATAAATAAGTTTGAAAAGTCGTTCTTTTCCACATTGCATATTTGTGATCTATTGGGCTGGTATAGGGAAGTAATAACCATTGGGTTGCTATCTGTAACTAAGAAAAAAATCTTAAAATGTAAAGAATTGTTTTTTGTTTAAGGCTAAACAACTTGTGGGCAACAAAACAAAAAAATGTAATACAGATCAGCAACTTCAAACTTGCTCCATGTTTGCAATGTTGCTACTGTACAGTATATGGTGCTTTTGCTGTGCACTGAAAAAACTTCTGTTAATGATCATAGCACCTACAGTTTGGTAGAAACACAAAACAGGAGTTTTTGTAGCTCTTGTTTAGAATTGTTCCAGAAGTGTTTACATTGTCAAAACTTGCCAACTTTCTGAAATTCTTGGCAGAGGATTATATACCACTTATATGTGAGAACATGTTGCCTTTTTGTAATAACGAGCAATGTGAAACCGCCTGATGTTAGGAATGTTGGAGCCCAATTACTGTAAAGACAAAGTAGGCAAGCTAACAAAATCTAACACATCTAGTCAAGCTTTTTTTTTTTTCGCCACATCAGAGAAATGCTGAATGCTGGTTAGTCCAATTCAACAGGAAAGAGAGAAAAGTCTTTGGCAATTAAATTTCTTTACTAATATAATGAGTTTTCTAGTTTGTTAAACTGCAATTCCAGTTGGTAAACTTGTATTGTTGTAATATAGTTGTAATCGACATTGAGAATACCTCCACGATCAGGAAAATATTGGTATAACATTGCTTTTGTAAATTGGAATGACATAATTAATTGGAATTGACTTTATGATAATTTTGAACAGATGTCCCAAACCCAATGTTGCAAATAGTTTTTTCACTGAAACAATGAAATGTTGACCTTTGTTTGGAGCATTTATGCCGATTGACATCAATTCACACAACGTTGACCACATTCATGGCCCCTTATGTTTTTAACAGGGTTTAGAATTTCAATCAGAGATTAGGACGGACACAACGGCTTTCTGTACACAGCAAGTGTATCTCTTGTCACGCCTCTCAGTCTTGTAATGTTAGCTCTCTGTTAAATTTTCTTTCATAGATAGATGAAAGTGCACGTGTTAGGGTACATGATGAGTACATGAATATGACTGTGAACAGTAAGACTGTTATGAAGTAAAGCTACATGTATAACAGACGATGAGTAGTGGTTGAGGGACCATCATGACCAAGAATTCCAATCACGTCCCCAGGCACCATAAAGATGTGTAAAAACAGCATATAGCCCTGGGAACAAAGGAGTCTGTCAGTAGAGCAGCTCTGTAATACTGTAGAAGTATGCCACTGAACATGCTTATCTGCTTGGCAAAAGCTCCATACAGTTGGTGTTTTGCATGATGGACAGCATTTTATTCAAGGTCCTCCTTTCCAGCACCAGCTTCAGCGAGTCAAGCTTAAAGCCAACCACAGATTCCGCTCTCCTAACCTCTTTGGTAAACTGTGTGGCATCTCTGCTTTTGTGGTTCCCTACCCAACACATGTAAAAGAAAATACTGCCCAACAGTGATTGGTAGAACATTTGTAGCAGCTTTTTGTTGATGCTAAAAGAGCCTGGTTTCCTCAGAAAGAGCATGTTCTGTGTTTGCTGACCAGTCCATTTTGTTATCTAGTTGTAGCTATAGGTATTGGTACAGTATGTCCTCACCACCTCTAACCTTACTCCTTCAATGGTGATCAGTAGTAGTATGGGCCCAGTCTGACAAAAGTCTATCACCATCTCCTTGGTCTTAGAGGTATTTGTAGACTGAAGATGATCTGTCCTGCATCAAGTCACAAATTTTTCCACCAGACTCCTATAGTCCCCTCCAATGCATTTTGCCATGGTCACCAGTAATGGTAGAGGGATGGGAGCATGGTGAATAATGTAGGGGACAGAGACTGTGATTGAGGAGGGAAAGTTGACAGACAGTAGTAACAATCAGTGAAAGATAGTCAAACCTGTTATAGAACTGGTTTAACTCATTAGGCCTCATAACATCATCATCTATAACAGCCTCTAATGTTTTTTTTTATACCATCCTAGACCTCCCTCGTGTTATTTTTCTGCAGTTTCTTTTCCACGCTTTTCTTCTTCGCCTGCCGCAGCCTGATCTGAAGTCTTCTTTGAATGCGTTTAAGCTCAGCCTGGTCACCATCCATAAAGGCCTTCTTTTTCAGGTTAAGGAGGTGCTTGACTTTAATGGTAGTCCAGGCTTGTTATTTCGGAAGCGATTTAACATCAACAATGATGTCCATACCAAAAGTAATGCACTATGTGATCCAATAAATGGCTTCACCATGAGGCTCCTGCCGCATGCTCCATTCCGTGCCCTCGAAACAGCCCCTCAGGATCTCTGCAGCCTCAGGAGACTATTTCCTGAATGAACGTGTGGTTGACTGGCTCAAGATACAGGGCTTGAATTGGGGGCTTAAGTAGACCCCATGATGTTAAATAAGGCTGTGAGTTAGTTCTTAGCTGGCAAATTACTGTACTCTAATATGGTGTTTGCACAGCGTCCAACCTGCATCAGACCACTTTCACAGAACAGATCTTATTAGACTTTAACTGGGTTTTTACCCATTTGGCTGCTTTCCAATTTTATATTAATGCAAACTGCTGTTGTCTGGTATTGTTCTGTAGTATTCTTTGTTATGTAGAGCATTTACTAGCATTAACAGCATGTCCCTTAGTGGTCCTGTGGTAAGCACACAGTGCTCTCACCACCGCAACCAGATTTTGAAGTCTTTTTTGCAACATTGTGTTAGGGGGGTTTATTTAACGTTATCTTATTGTCATATAGTCAATGTTGTTCTGACATCATTTCATCAAAGGAATTCTAACTTTTAAAAACAACCTAATGCCAGCACTGTCCCAATGTCTGTAACATTGCCAAATGAATGTCACCACAATGTTTTAACAGCCAAAAATTCCTGTTGAAGAGGTAGGAAGCGATTGTGTACAATCAGCATGCTGTTTATTGAGGGCAAACCAGTAACTGAATCAATGGACAAAACACAGGGATAATCCATAAAAGCAAATGAGTCAACCATCAGGGGTCGAAACCAGGAAGTAATCAGAAACGTCGATCAGAGCACACAGAAAACAAGAACTGTGAAAACAGGCAACAATCCATAATAAAATAAAATGCATATTAGGATTTTTTTACAGGCAGTCAAATATTAAGCAACATGATAATACTACTAATAATAATAATAATAATACAGTGTGTACTGTTTCTTATAACACACGTGTGTGCACGCGTGTAAAGCAAAAGAAAGTCTCATTAGAGAGATTAAAGATCCATTTTCTCCTTCTCTGTCGTTATGTGTGCGCGCGTGTAATTTCATACCATGCTCCTTCACACACACCTCACTTTTACACCTCTCTCCACTCTTCACCCACACACTCTCACCTTTTATAATAATAATAATATGTATTATTATTATTATTATTATTATTATGAATTGCCAATACTCAATACCATAACAGATGAACCATAACAGAAATGTTTAACAAACTTATTAAGTAGTGCTGATTGCACTAAGAACTGTGCTTCATGCATCAACACAAACAGATGTAAATGGATGTAAATTTGAAAATGGCTACTGAACATTTTTTCCGGTGCACTAATTGAGCAATATAACACAAAAGTGCTGTTGTGCTGAATATTAGCATGGCTGTGATGTGGCCTTAGTCTGTAGCACAACCTCAAGTGTGATATCGCGTAAATACAGTAGTAACTGTAACTGCAACCATCATTTACAGTATTATCAACAGATTAGGATTTGTTTGTTTATTTAACCAGCTCCTCCAACCCAGCGACTAACAATTAATGTAATTAACAAGGGTGTTAGTTTTTTTTTTTTTTTACTGGTAGTATGGGAATAAACCATGGAGGTGGCGGACAGTCCTGTACATCTTATAAGTTTCTCTTTATATTTCAACTTATTCTGCTCTAGAATATCATCTAACTTCTAAGTTATCCCTTGTCTTTCAGGGAGTCTGTGTTATAATTTGGCTGATGTTTGTCACATGGCATGGAGTTTATGTGAGAGCAAAAATAAAACCAGAAAACACGGTCAGCTTTGGTCTATAGTAGCGATGGGTCTTATAATAACCTAATTGGGAAGAGCAAATGCCTTTGTGGAAAACATGGGACAGTAGCCAAGTCTAAGACCACAACCAGCACTAGCTAGGGTTAAGTGTTAGGGAGGTTGAGGTAAAAGTCAAGACCTAATAAAATGAAATGAAGCCAGAGCCAAGATCGAGACATAAAAATCCAATTATTATTATACTTCAACTAGTTGGCTTCATTTACAGTAGCAATAATTAGACTATGTTTTCTAGAAGTTGGAATTAGTTCTTCCTAATTTCCTGACCACAATCTGACCACTGCTTTATTTGAAAAGTAAACAAGCAAAAAAAAAAAAGTAGTAGTTTGCAGGCAATGTCTAAGCGGTCAAATAGTTTCTATATATATATATATATATATATATATATATATATATATGAAGCATTTCATCTCCATATTTTAAGCAGTACGTCTTAACATTGACACATTTCATAGTTTCTATATCTGTATATTAACTGTCTCTATCTATAGGCAGTCTGTCAGCAGGAGTGCCCAGTCGAGCTCAAAACCAACCCTCAGTCAAGGAGAAAAATCTAGTGAAGCCTGCATGAGCTGTCTAGACATGAGTGATCAGAATGTAATTTCCTTTTTATTATTCAGATCCACACCACTTTAGCTAGCTTCCATATGCAAATCTCATGTAAAATGCATGCTAGGGCTAAACCTTTGCTGATGAGAACAGAACAGATAGCCAAATATACAGTATAGTTTATGTCAAGCAGGGTTGTGTAGTGTATTCTTTTTTCAATACATTTTGATTGCATAGTTATAAGATTCAGAAAGTGGAACTGAGATGTTTCAGGAGCAAACGTTTATTTGCAATTCGGCATAATAATTTATTTGCAAGTCAGATAACTTCACCACAAAATCTTTCCCGAAACACCACTTGTGCATTATGGGAACTTGGATTGAAGTTACTGCACATCCCTTGTACAGGCCTGACCTTACTCCAAGCCATTTCATCATGTTTGAGCCATTAAAGGAGTTCCTGGGAGGCCGGACATAAAAGGTTCAAGCAATAGAGAAACACTGGGATAAGTACACTAGTGTAGCAGAGGATTATATAGAGAAATAAAAGTAGTTTTTGCTCTCATTATAGTGTTCTGTTATTCTGCACAATCAAAAGTCTTTGTTTTGCTTGAGTGCCCCTCATGAAAATAGGTAATTGTTTAAATTAATTTAGCCCAATTTTTGTGTTAGTTATAGCTTATTATACGGAACACTGAATTCTTAAATCTGATTAGGCAGAAGCTCTGACAGGAATTCTTGCTGAAGGGCAGTCAGTAGGTTTTCCACCATGGGGGAGTCTTGTTCTAAGAATGATTTCTCTTTAACAGCAGGCCACATTGTGTTTTATTCCTCATGTAACAGCGCTTGGTCATTTCTGAGAGGAGTTTTATGCATTGTTTGCTTCGATGCTGTTGACAGCATCGCTTGTTAGGTGACTTAATGACTCACTTTTCCTTCATTTGACACTTTGTGAAAGCTCCTATAGATATCATGAATTTTATTTTGTTCTTATTATTTTGTTATGCAATGCATGTGACTGTATTCATGCAGTGTGTGTAGGTCATATTTGTAGCATGCAGGATAAAATAATCCATTATCTATACTGTGTATCCTGTGTGTGGACCCTATCCCAGGAAGCTCAGGGCACAAAGCAGGGTAGACCGTGTATGGGGTGCCATCTCATTGAAGGGTACAAGTTCACACACATACTGTACAGTAACACACCCAATCATATACTATGGGCAATTTGGAAATAACAGTCAACCTACTGTGAATGTCTTTGGACTGTCATGGTCATGTGCATTTAGCAATGATGACAAAACCCCATAAAAGATCAAGTACTTATACACAGGGCTGGAAACACATAATGCCTAATCAGTGGACAAAGAAAAGGCAGAAAGGCAAAAGTGAAAGTAATTTTGACTCACTTGAGTGTGCTAGTGAAATATTATATGGCAGTATAAGGTCAAAATCTAGTAATAATTTACAGGGAAGGTGAATGGAGTTGGAATTAAGTGAGGTGAAAAATTACTGACATAAAAACAAATGAAGAAAAAAACTGTCACCCTGCAACTAGAAGGACATGCACATGCAAGACCATCACACACGTACAAACTGCTGTTTTAAATTTGTTTTGCCTGACAGATGTGGCAACATTGTTGCACTTTTTGAATTATTATTTTTTTGTTTTTTGTAAAGTGCAGTAATCTAAGCAAATAATGATTTAAAATCAGTTCAAATTGAGGCTTACGTTAATTCTTATGCACACACTCAGGAGGTTGAGTAGGATATGCAGGGTTTTGTTTTTGTCCCCAAATAGCAGAAATATGAGAAATAAGAAATTTAGTGTTAGAATGGTTTAAATCACACAGCTTGTTTTTAAAGTATATAAATGTGTCTGGGAACAGAAATAGATTTTAAAGAAACCGTTACGCATATAACTTCATAACACTTTATAACATTACTTTATACTTTATAACAACACAGATTATACTAAGGGTTTTCTTCTAAGGTTCCTGCTACGGTGATCAGCAAAGATGGAACTAGTTACCAAAAATGTCTTCTTGTTCACACATTGTCTTGCTTGATATTCAGCTTTTATCAAAAGCAAAATTTGTTTTGAACATAACTTTAATCAACTCAGATATAAAGACATACTAAGATGTTAGAATGTCATGTTACGTTCTACCCCGTTTCATCATCAAAAGAAACAGACAAAGCTTAGTACACACGACTGAGAACTTACTCAAAGACAGAAAATAACAGGACTTCTTAATGCAAACATTTCCTCTCTTATTTTTGTGAACGCAACCTTTGCTGCCCTCAGTTCAAAACAGTTACGTAAATGAATCTTTTTCTAATAGTTTAGCCCAAAACTTAAGGGTGGCATGCTGGCTTAGTGGTTAGGACTGTTCTCTGCATGCTTGGTGGGTTTCATCTGGGTACTCTGGTTTCCTCCCACAATAGAAAGACATGCAGATTAGTTGATTAGGTTAATTGCCGTTCCCACATTTGAGTGTGTGCGTATGTGTGTGAATTGCAATGGATCGGTACCCCATCCAGGATGTACCCCATCTCGTGCCTTAAGTCTCCTGCGATACACTCCAAGCCGCCGTGACCCTGTGAGCGGTATTAATGATGAGTGAATGAGTATCCAAAAGATATGTTCTGGGTGCCCAGTGACAAAGATGGAGAAATTACAGAGCACAATGATGTAAACAGTGGCTACATGAACGAAGTAAGCAGCGTTAGAAAGTCAGAAATAAAACTACCTGTATGTAGCAATGCAGCAAACTGCTGATTCAGAAAGAGGGAGCTTTCAAGGTGAGTATGCTCAAAAATAAAATAGCACCATTGATTCCCTATGCACCTATTATGCATTGTCTGAGAAGTAAAGAATGCTTAGTTTAACCATCAGTTATATTAATTTAAAAGAAATTTTTTGCCAGTTTAAAGCCTGTGTATCTGCTTTTAAATAAAACTAATTCCTATTGTTTCTTAAAGTATTTACATTTTAGACTATCCTCCTAAAATGCTTTTAGTTTAAAAGAAAAAAATTAATAAACCTTGACATTGTGGAATTCTGCGGATCATGTTCTAGGAGTTTTATCAAAAGTAAAAAAGGAGCTGTTAAGTTGTAAGGATTTAATATGACTGCTGGATATTGACAACTGATATTGCAAATCGAAGTGATGACACTTTTTATACAGACTTTCCATTTCTACCATCAGATTTGTTAAACTTCATTCTTTCCCAAAATATTACCTAGACAAGGTGTGTTTGTGGTTTAATAAAAAAGCTTTTTTAAATATGGTACTGTAGGATCTATTTACGTAGGAAATTATTTAAGAAAATCCAGTGTACAAATCTAATTTTGGCATTTTTCTTTTGCATTTTTCCATTTTTTTGGCCATATTTTCTAGACTTCAGTGACAGCAGCACAGTAAAGATTTTCCAGACCACCACACAAACCATAAAGACTGATCAGCTATAATATTAAAACCTTTACCGTAAAACCCACGTAGGTTTTTGGTGCCCCTGGCCCCTCAGGGTGTGGTTCCACAGGACCTTTGTGGGTGTGTTGTGTTGACTGGTACTGGGACATTAGCCGTGTGTCCTTCGGGGGTTGCAGGTTGGGGCCTCCATAGATCGGGCATTCCATTTGTCTGACGCATTCCATGGGTGATCGGTCTGTTTGAGATTTAGGTCATTTTCATGGTGGATCAACAACCTTGACACACCTAGTTGTGGTGTACTGGGAATCCTGATATGTTTCTATTGTGGTTTGTGCTGCATTGGCATTTCTGTTGGATCAGACCGGGCAGGAAAGCCATTGGTCCTGGTGGGCATGGATGGCCTTGGGTGTCCTTGAACCTATTATCAGTTTATTGGTTTAGAATTGATAATTAGTGTTATTTAATTCACTTGGCAGTAGTGTTAATGTATAATTGCGTATGTTATTCTGAATATACTGTATATTAAGGCATTATATATTGTCAGCTAAAACCATATGACAGTAATTGGCATTTTGATTACATTAATTATGATATACATATACAATATACCTGCTTATGAGTTGACATTGGGCTAAAGAGTAAAGTACATATTTGAAGTAAGTCATGCATAAAATACTAGATTATGTTTCCAAATTGTGTAATTTCTATTATTTGCCTTGATTTATTTCTTAATATTTTATACTTATTAATGATTTTATGAATTAATCTTAAACACAGTAGCAGTGAATCCATCACCTAATCCAGGCCCATGGATGGGCCAAATGTTCTCCAACAAAACTTCAGTTCATTTTACATTTCCACAGGATTCAATCGACAGTGAAGGACTCTCAGGACATTAGTTTAACACTGCACAATTTATTTCTAAATGAGCAAAATTAATTTCAAGCTGGAAGACACAGTGTTAGGCTTGCCACCTGTCATCGTTTTCCAAGGACTATGCCTCTACCTTTTTCCCAGAAAATGTAATGTTCAATCTTTTTTATTTTATACCTCCAACATACAGTATATTGTTTCATAAGCTATTTATAAATTGCAAATGGCCTCAGCTACTAAGGTGAGCAGATTTAAATTTGAATAAAAGCACACAAAGGTACTATAGGTCTGCCTATACCTATATCCACATGTTCCTAGTTCCCGAAAAAATATGGCTCTAAGGCAAGTTCAGTCTTTTGGTCTGTCAGTCAGTCAGCTATTTCAAGTTCATTTGTCAAAGATATCGAATTAAAGGTGGCGACCCTACATGCAGCATGCTACCTCAAAACCACTTGAATGTCCGACACAGCTTGCTGGCAGGTGTCCATGTCTTACTGACCTAAAGCTCGAAGTTAACTTTCTCGGATGATGTCTATCAATTATGCTCCACTTCTATATCTCTAGCATTAAGTTCCGTTCCCTGGCTGCTGCTGCTGCTGCTGCTGGAATGCCTGGTGACATTTGGAGATGGGCAATAAACAGCGCTATTAGCGCCTAGTCATTTTCCTTCCATTAGCCACACCATGTTCAGGTCAGTGCATCTCTATCAGTAATGTTCTTTCGACGCCAGCAAAGCACTCCATTCAACTGGAAAGACCTTTACCGCTGTGCTATGAGGAACGTTTTGTACTGATCCCACAAGCAACGAGAAGAAAAGTGCTGCTTCGACTTCTTCCTTTTTTTTTCAGTAACATCAAAGAGCTGAAACTTATAATGTACTAATTAGTGTAAAAACAAGGCTTTTCTGTTGGTCATTTAAACAGCAGACTTCAAAAGTGCATTTCCTGCATTTCCTTCACTTTCATTTAGAAATAAAGTGAAAACAATTGGTAACAATTTGAAATCTGAAATACGAGTAGAAGTATAGGTGAGATATCCCAATTGCATCACTATACAGTTTGATTTAGTGTCCTACAACTGACATCAGTCAATGCATTTTAAAGATGTTACCTGCTCATTTTTATAGTTTCAGAGACATCATTTGAAAAGTATTGTACAGTTTACGTTTGAATGTACAGTACAGAATTTCAAAGCAAATTCAGGTTGGATGGTGCTATTAATGTCATCAATTATTCTTTAAGTTATTCACTTGAACCAACATTTATCAGAGTAGCTATCAAACCGAGCAAACCTACAGTAACTTGACCATCTTATTTTGGCAGTCCTAAAAATCTTGCTTTAAAAAAAATAAATAATAATAAGTCTTACTTGGACCAAGGCTCGTCAGTATTTCTGCCAAAAATATACTTTATTCATTCATTCATGTATTGAGACTTTATCCCAGTCAGGGTTGTGCTGAATCTGAAGCCCATCTTGGCAACACCGGGAACAAGGCAGAAGAGTTCACCCTGAATGGGACGCCAGTTCATCACAGGGCACATCGTGCGAACACATCAACACACCCACTCACACCTACGGGCAATTTTAGCCCAGCCAGTTTGCCTAACATGACTGCATGTTCGAACAAATGTGGAAATGTTGTAGAAACTTGCCTCGGTAAATCTGGGCAGTCTGCCTGCAAAGATAAATAACGAAAAACAAAACCGTAGGTTAGCTATTTGCAGCTAGATGGGCTACTGATAGCTGAAGGCATTTGTAGTTTTGTCTTGCATGACATTGAGATTATGCATCTTACTGTAAATGAACGTATAACTGTATGAGTCCAGAAATAGTGAGGAGGAAAAAGTGGATGTCTAGGATCTAGGTTCTAGGATTTCTTATTATCCTGAATCAGTTCATTGAACACAGTTTGATTCTAAAAGGGTTCGCTATCAGGTAAAATTGTGTGTTCAACAGTCAACAGATGCTGCAGAAAGAGTGCGGTGCAAGATTTAGAACTATGGAATAGAAGAAGCATATTCCTGACGGAGTGAACAGGCACCCTGACCCCATTGCTAAGAGTGTGCTGGATTAAGCTCTATGTTTAATAGAAACCAGGCAGGAGGGCAGGATTAAACCACTGCTGTCAGGCCATTTAGTATGGATGGAGGCTTTGCCAACTAATCTTGTTTATTTTCTGCATGGGCTGGCTGGTCGCATGCTATCCCACCAATGTTACTAATCTCTTTTATTTAAAGCATGCCAGCTTCTATTTATTCTACAAAGGCTCTGATAATCTGAGCATTCGCCATGCTCGTGACATGCCGTCACTTCATCAGTTGCGCAATAACGGACAGTAGTAAGCTGTGAGTTATAGTAACGTAAGGATTTGCCGTCAATCTGTTTCTCTATGCAGTGTAATGGCTTCGAGCGTACACAATCAGTAGAGTCTCCAAGCAGGAACAATGTCACATGCAAATGTGAGCACTGATTTCGTGACGTGTTATCTCCATAATACCGAAACAGATGAAAACAGACACGTATTTGTGTCCTGCATCAAAGAACCTGCCTTGCATACTAAACGGATCTGAAGGACGAAGGCCATTTGCTATCTAGGGATCTGCACTGCTGACTAATCTCCCTCAGGCGTGTTGACAGATCTTTCATTCTCCGCAGCCACATATACGCACAGACGTACAAACATGTGCGCGCACACACAATACACAGTAAAAGGTTGGTGTCACATATTAACTACCACGTTCTTTTGTTTTGTTCTTATATCTTTTGAAATCCCTTGGCTGTAGGACACCCAGGCCTGTCAAGATAATGTCATATTATTACAATGCATTTGTACACACAACATCATAAAGTATAATGGACAACTTTTTGTGTGTTGCCACCACCATGAAAATGATGCATCAGTGCTGCATTTTGAACCTTAAAATATTTTATTGTTACTTCTTCATACGTTAATATCCGTATTGTCAAAAAAAATATTGTTTTAGTCTGTCAAAGAAGCTTGCCATGTTTGTGTGCAAATTTTCTGTGCAACTTTAGAAGGACTGTGGTGGACCACCACTAAAAAAAAAAAAAAAAATAGTCAAGGCATGGCTGGTATAAATGGGTATAACCAGAGGTGAAAGTACTTTTAAATTCTTGCCAGTTTTTCTTTATATCTCCTCTTATTCCAGTTTTGAACACCCCCAGCTAACTAAGAGTTCTGAGGTTGAACTCCAAATATTGTAAAATAGAGAGCTAGTGCTATTTGTAGTGTCTAAAATACCTTGTTCCACGCACCAATTAGTGCCCTTTTTTTGGGGATAGAGAGCGATTTGGGATTTAGCCTTGCATTAGAAGCTAGTTAGCTCTGTAGTCGTGAACAAAGCGGTGAGGTGAGTCATGAACCTGTCAGCATGTTGGCAGGAGCTCACACTCACGTTCACTAGAAGTGATAAAAGAAACACAGATGGTGCAGAGGCAATTCAGAACAACATATTAGCAGTTACTATGGAGGCAGAGTGTTCTTTAAGATGAAATAACATTATCACATGCATCTGCATTTGCTTCATTCCATCAACCTATGCATGTAAATCTAATCCTAATCCATCAGTAAAAATACATAGAATGGTAGGATATAGGGGCTGCAGCTGATTGTATTCTAGCCCAGACTGTGCATTAACACAGCTCCTCAATGATCCTCCTGCTGTACAACAGGTTATATACAGTACTTTTTTTTGTGCATTGAAAAAAATGTATTTAAACCAGTTATTCTGATACATTCATGATATATAACTGCAGCATTGACAAAGGCACTTGTGATATAGCATCATAGTAGCATAATAAAGAAGGTAGACTACTTGCTATTTCCAGATGTTTTAATTCCTGCACATCAGCCATGATTTTTTACGGTAACATGCATTTTTGCATTTTTTTTTTAACCTTTGGCCAGACTACTACCAAACTATAGGATAAGACAAAAGAGAACAAAAAAAAAAGCTTAACAAAATTGGAAATGCAGAAATATTAACCACAGAATCTGTCAATAAAGAAGAGAAAATGTACCTTCTAATGCATGGTGATCTTGACTATATTGTGATATATATCTGTCTATATGTTTGTCTAGTTAGGTTTAGAATAAACTGACTAATTTAGGTTACTGTAGCATGTGTTAGGTAGGTCTAGCTGGTGTTAGACTGATGTAAATATATTATAGGAATTTAGGTAGTTTCAAGGTTGTTACTAATGTGCCGCCATTTTGGCTAGGACTCCCTGGTAGAAGAGACTTGGATCTTAATGGGATTTTTCTCCTGGTAAAATAAAGGAATAATGTGACTTACATTGATCTAGTTGGATTTCGGTTGGTCTATTTGGTGTTGGAATGTTCTAAATAAAATTACCCTGGTGTAGTTGGACATACAGTATGTTGCCTGGTTGGAGATAAGCTGGTCTATTAAGTATTGAATTTTTTTAGCTGGTGTCAGGCTCAACTAATTACAGTGACCTAGCTGGTGTTGGAATTTCCTAGCACTGGTTAACTTGGTTTTGTTGGACTTAGGTGACTGGTTGGAGTTAGGGTACCCAAGCTGGTATTGGAATAACAGTATCTAGGGGCCATCAGGCTGTTTAATTATAGTTTATCTAGCCAGTGTTGACATTTCCAAACTGCGGTTAGCCTGGTCATGTTGGAGTTGGGTTGCTGGTTGGAGTTGGGGTTCTGTAGCTGGTGTTGGAATTTTCTAGCTGTTCTAAGGCTGGGCTTGTGATGCAGGCTGGCGTAGCTGGTGTTGGGCTGTATTACGTGTACTACAACTATGTTGATCTATGTTGATTGTAGAATTGTAACAGAGATTAGGTCTCCCAGACTGACCCATGTGGCATAACTGAAAGATAAAACCAATTTTCATTCTTATTCTTTTTAAATCACAATTCACCTTTATAAATCCAGTATTTCAACAGATTTGTTGGTATAAATATTTCTTGTTAAAACTGTAATGAATTTCCTGCTGACACAGTTGCACATTTCGACTGTATAGCACAGGGTGATAGAAAGGAATTATTTATAATCATACTCTCCAGTGTCACCTAGGTGAGGATGGGTTCCCTTTAGAGACTGGTTCCTCGAAAGACTTCTTCCTGATTTCACCTCATTTTTCACGGCCATCATTGCCTCTGGCTTGCTCATTAGGGATAAATGTATATCCAGAATTCATACATATCCGCAGAGCTGCTTTGTGACGATGTCTACCGTTAAAAGCGCTATACAAATAAAATAAAATTTAAATTGAATACCCATTTCTAAATTTCCTTCCAGCAAGCCATAACAACACTGCATACCTTTCTTAAATTGCCAATTAGAACGCTGTGTTGTTCAGGGACACCATTACTCATTCTATATTAGGTTAAGGGAAAAAAAAAAAAACAGGTTTGGGCCTCAGTATGATTCCAAGAACACAATGATGGGTCAGCAGGTTCATGCATTTAGCTTTGGGCCTCCATCACAGTCCCTACATCCCTACTTCCCAGACTGTCATCTCTCACACTCTTCTACTCTCTGAGCTACTTCAGCGATAACAAGTATCTTGGGAACCTGAAGGACAGCCTAGCCATATGCAACAATAGTACTGGGTCTCCTGTTTTTGCTTCAAGATGCTTCAATGCGGAAGGTAGAGCGACTTTAAAGATTTGGGACCTACGTTCGAGCTCACAAGGTCTTATCTGTTTGATTTAAGTTCCGTCTTTTGGTTTGGGAATTCCCTATTTTCCCCTCTGTCAAATAATTCAACTCCACCTTTTCTTTTCCCCTTCCACCTTCTCTTTGTCATAATGAGTTATTGCAGAAAAGGTTCACAAAGAGAAGTGAAGAGAGTGAGAGAGAGGGAATATGTGTGAAAGAGAGAGACTGATAAACGGACTGTGGGCACTACATGGGGCAGGAGAAGTAGGGTAAACCTGGAGAGTTGAAAATAGATGTGGCTGCTGCTCGTTAGGATCTCTATACCGCCCCAGGGACTGCTGGGATTGATGGCTATATGATGTGTTTTGTAATTTGTGGCATCAGAATTTTAGTATGCAGCAGGAGGTGAAAAGATATGTGACACATGTGCTGCAGTCTATCATCCTATTTGGGCCAATGTTTACGATAATGGTGCTCTGTCTCTTTCTTTACCTGGCATGTTATATACCAGTGGTTGTGGATAAATTCGTTTTTAGGTCATTCACAGCTAATATATCATCCTTAATGCGTTAGTGCCATTAGAATCATTGAATCTGTGCCATTAGTGCTTGATCTGAGCAAACACATTAACCTCACATATGTATCTTTATTCTTGAAGTCGATTTCTTTTTCTTTATAGGCTTCTGTTTGTGTCTGTTCAAAGGCAGCTGAAGTGTTGTAGGCTTTATCTATGTTTACTTCTCAACCATGCAGCCATTTCCTCCTGCTATCCTTTTGTAATTTAAATCCTGAATATCTTTCTAGTCTGAGATCTGTTTGATAGCTGTGTGTTGAAGTCAAGATCAGAACCTTCTTCTCGCCTTTGCATTTTTGTGATTGAAGTTTGAGTTTGTTGTTGTTTGTTCTTCTCTCTCTCTCTCTCACAGTGGTTGTTACTTTAAGACTTTCAGTGGCCTCTGTAATTTTTAGAGAAACTTGCACTAAAACCACAGATCTAGTGCGGACTAGCTACCATCGAGCTGGTTATTAGCATGCTGTGGGCATCGGCCTAAGCTAAAGATGAAAGGTTGATCTTGGCAGCTACTATCCTTTCTCTGCCACCTGCGATGGCAGTGCCTGCCAACTCCACCAGCCGTACTGTAGCCATGAAACTTAAAAAAAAAAAAATAGCTTTGAACCTCCACATCTCTCCACTAATGCACTTCCTGATGCTTTGACTAGGTGTTTCTTTTATTCTGTCTCGCTTTCAAGAAAACATTCTTTTACTCTCTTACCCAGAGTGCACACCTATGTGTATGAGTTAGTGCTACAGTATGTCTTAGCTGTTTGCCAGAAGTGAGTTTCTCATGTAAGTTCAATTAAACATTTATTTAATTCCACCATGCACCATACTATGATTTCAAAATGAAATTCTAAATGAATCCACCCCGTTATTAATTTATAGAGCCATAACCTCCAATTTACATCTATACACTTAGCTCATGAAGTAGGGTATATGATCTGTCCATATGCCATCAAGTACACTGGGAGATGAATACTCTCAGATATCAGGAGAGATATCGGTCATTTCAGTGTTTCTTTCTGGGTTGAGTTGATAGCTTGATCCCTTACATTATCAGAGTGCTTGAGGATGAAGGATCTTGTTCAACGACCCAAAAGTGGCAGGTTGGCGCTCAGGCTTCATCCAAGCTACTGCTGCCCCACAGATACTGTAGGTTAATCAGGGGTATTTAATTTTGTAAGATTTGGAAAGGTCCATTTGTCAAAAAATGCAACTAACTATGACCAGTTTAGTCATGCGACATTGTAATATTATAATATTTTCTTTTACACACATTATTCTGTGTTCTGGAGACATTCCGTTTTGGATCCGTATCCAGAAGGTGGTCTACCAGAGCATGACGCAAATCCTTGCTATCACTGTTCTTTAGATATTCCCACAGATGTTGTCAAATATCACAAGCATCATTATTTTAAAACAGAAACATGTGTCTACATTCATAAGTACATGAATAAATAGGTTAAATTGTTGATAATTCACTGAAAACCAACAAGCTTTTTTGGGATACTGTGTAGTTATTATTTATTCATATATATGTATATATTAATATTTTTCTTGCTTTCTCACACACAGGATATGGGAACATCCAGCTTGCCCTCAGTACCCCTTATGGTGGGCTGTGGGGTTTCCTGCATGGCTTTGATCATCTTGCTGGTCATCTATGCTGCCTCCTGGAGGTAAGGGAAACTCATTTCCATGGGTTAAAAGGAATGCTTTAGAGTGCTTTCACTCTAGGGATCTGAGTACACTTGACCCGAAAGTCCAGTATGTTTGAATAAAGTTTACACTAAGTTTATATGTATTAGTATTTATACCTTTGTCATTTTTTCACATTTTGTAGTCTTACCACCTGAAAAAACTATAAATTATACATATCAGGTGAAATGTATTGATATCTTTCACCTAAGCTATAAAATATAATAGTAAATAAACATGCACATGTGCATGCACAGAACTTGCTAGAAAACATAAACACTTAAGATAAAGATCAAGAACCTTTTAAAAAAAAAGATCAAGACATTGTTTCGCAAAAAAAGTATTAATTAAAGGCAAGTTGACAAAAAAAAGTTGGCAGAAATCAAATCCGGTTTTTACACTAAGAACAACATAATCTCAGTGAATCATGGTGCTGGTAGCATCATGGTAAGAACTTATGTAAGGCACTGTAAGCTGTGTATTAATAATATAATAATAAAAATAAATAAATAATAATAATGTGATTAGTTCATTGTGAGTCCTCTTGGTGTATCATCCACGGGAATTTTTATTATTTTACTTAATAAATTCTGTTAAATATTTTACATGTTTTCATGCTCTCTAATGCAATTACACAAATAATTTATTGTATATATTAAATATATAAAGTACAAAAGTATATTTGTATCATGTTCACTTGATAACTTTAGCCACACTGGTTTCATTCTGGATACATTCTTTTTGAAACTGTGTCACTTTTAGTAAATATTTAAATTGGGTTGCTTTGATCTGTTCTTCCAAAATTACATATATTATTCTATTGAAATTCGACCAAAGGAAAAATTAAGTTTGTAGACTTAGGCAATTTTTCACGAGGGATTATTCAAATAGCAGTGGACTCACACTGAGACAAAACTGCAATTTGATGTTTTCTGGAGTAGTTTAGGGACAGGCAGCATAATGTGGTGAATGCTAGATCAGTTGTTATTGTGAGGATTCAAAACACAGCAGTATGTGCGTGGCAGATGGCTGAGTGAAGACTAACATGGTGTCCTGAACACAAACGGAGCTTAGTTGAGTACTCCCACTGACCATGATGCTGAATCCTTGCAGTGCAATAAATCTTTTACATGGGTTTTAAGGCGATCCACTGCAACGCCAGGACCTGTATTGCAGAGAGCACTAGGCAGGCTTCATGCCCACCACACTCCATCCCTGTTCCTTGATGGTGTTGCCATCTTAGGTGTTTTAGATGATAAACATACACAATAAAAATCTATTCAGTGCCTTAACCCACCATTCTTATCTTTAAATAAGCAGTAAGTCAAGAGCAATCTAATGACTTGTCTTCAGGTCTCTGATAATTAAAAGTTAATTAATTGGAATTGTAAGTTATGTATGATGATGATGTACTGGTTGGCACTCCAAGGTCGAGGGTTTGATTCCCACCTCGGGTCTGTGTGCAGGGAATTTGCCTGTTCTCCACGTGCTTGGTGGGTTTCCTCCAGGTATCCTCAGACCAAAGACATGCGGATTAGCCTAATTGGAGTTTCTAAATTGCCCGTAGAGTGTGAGTGAATGTGGAAGTGTGCCTGCTTGTCTGCCATGTGATGGATGGACTGAGTCTCCTTGGATGGGCCTCAGGCCTCCAGTGAACCTGAACAGGATAAGTGGTATAGAGAATAAGTTAAAGAATGTATGTTATATGAGTTGATCTCACCGGAAATAATATATGTACACTCACCAGCCACTTCATTAGGTACACTTTGCTAATTCTGTGTTGGACCCGCTTTTGTCCTCTAAGCTGCCTTAATTCATCATGGCATAGTTTCAACAAGATCTTCTATAAACATCCGTTAAAGATTTTGCTCTATGTTGACATGATAGCATCACACATTGCTGGATGTTTGTCGAGTGTTCAAACATGATGTAAATGTCTCATTCAGCTGCATCCCAGAGGATTGAGATCTGGTGACTGTGGAGGAGAAACCAGTTTAAGATTATTTTAGCTTTGTGACAATTGCATTATTTTTAGTCATAAAGGGATGGGCGTGGTCAACAACAATATTAAGGTAGGCTGTGGCATTTAAACAATGCTCAATTGGTACTAAGGGACCAAAGTGGGCCAAGACAATATCCCCCCACTTCTGACTCTACTATGTAAATGTTGCAGCAGAAATTGAGACTTATCTGACCAGGCAACATTTTTCAATCATCTTTGGACAATTTTAGTGAGCCCACTTGAATTTCCTGAGTGTAGTTGACAGGAGTGGTACCTGGCGTGGTCGTCTGCTGTTGTAGCCCATCTGCTTGGCATGTTGAGCATTTAGAGCAGGACTTTGGCATACATTCAAATTCTAAATTCGGTAAATTCTGTGAATTTCCCCACAAGGATGAATAAGTATCTATCTATCTATCCATCCATCCATCCATCCATCCATCCATCCACCCATCCATCCATCCTTCCATCCATCCATCCATCCATCCATCCATCTATCTACCTACTTACCTACATCTGTTGTGTTACTTAAATCACCTTTCTACCATATTTTTTTAACTTGAACAAGTTTAGTTACTCATTATAATCTGTTAGTTTTCCTCTGAAATTTGAAAGCTTAAGGCTAATTTTATGAGGTGATAATTTCATCATCAATGTTTTACATAAATGGAATTCTAATACTTCAGGAATTCTAGTATAAATTGAATTCTGGTAGGCTTTTACTGGTAAATGCATTGGAATAATTTTTGCATTATTATACAAGTCTAGAGGTGACTCAGGTGGTTGAGGCTCTGATGGGTTGCTGATTGGACGGTTGAGAATTTGAGGTCTGCTACCACTGAGTTGGGCCTTAGGCAAGGCCCTTAACCCCATGCCCATATTTATTACCCCGCTATTGAGATGCATGGCATTCTCAGTGCCAGCCCCAAGCCTGGGGAAATGAGTGAGTTGTTGCATCCAGCAAAATAACTTTTGCCAATAGCTTGTAGATCGAATGATCCGATGTGGTGACCCTGAGAAAGGGAAAAAGCCCAAGGGGGAAAAAAATATAGAATTCTAACACATTCTGACTTCATCTTCCCAAGCCTACAATACCTGAGACACTATTGAACTCTTTCTTACTGCTTTTCCCAGCCGTCTATGCAAAAAAAAAAACTAAGCAAGCAAAGGGTATTGACTCATTGAAAAGAGCCATTCTGCACCTGGACAAAGTCTTTTTAGCTTTCTTGACCTTAACTGCATTTATTTCTAAAGCCACATATAGACAGGATAAAGCAGACACTATTTTAATTCATGGAAAAATTACCCAGAGTGTTATTGCTGCTCTTGGTGAATTAAGGCTGTTGCAGCTTGTGGTACAACGGTTCTGCTACAGCCATTACGTATAGCTAAATTCTGAGAAAAGCAAGATGAAGTACTTTTTGCACATTTGTGACTATAAATGTTGTTTTCTTAGGTACATCCGCTCCGAGAGGTCCATCATTTTGGTGAACTTCTGTCTGTCCATACTGGCCTCTAACATACTTATACTAGTGGGACAATCTCAGACTCTCAGCAAGGTGAGTGTGTGTATGTGTGTTTATGTATAATTGCAGCTTTAACATGAATGCAGCAAGATTAATATCTCGGGATGACAAATGTGTAAGGAATAAAACAGCATTGTTTTGGGAAAATTATGATATGTAATAAGTGTACTTATTGATACCAAGTTGATTATTTTTCAGTACCAAAGTATTTTTCAGTACCAAAGTATTTTCCTTCTCCTACTGTATGTCCCATTGACAGTGACACTAACTAAACATGTATGATTATAACCTGGCAACATTGCTTAATATTTATTTTTCATTTTTAAATGAATGATTAATTAAAAAAAAAAAAAAGGAGTCAGTGGCATCTAACTTTTTGAAAGATAATAAAGAAAAATACAAAAAGCAACCTAATAGTTTCTTGGAAAATTGTTCTTGGAACCCGCTCTATTAGAGAACATCAGTGTGCACCTCAGGGTCCATTCTTTAACACCACATTTGCTCTTTGACCTGCTATTATATGTACTAAACAACAATACAGCAATTTGCTTAATAAAAATCATGGCTTGACCCGTTGTCAAGACCTAGAATGCACTGACTGAAAAGCAATTAGCACAAGCATGCCATGATTGAACCTGGCTACAGAAATCTGTTGAACCACTCCAGCGACAGCAGTGCCAACGACTGTAGTCCTGCACATATTAACACTTGTCCATGCCTGTCAGAACATTCTGTAAGATAGAATCTCGGTTAAAACAGCAAGTTGTGGAAGGATGTTTCGCGATTAGCAGTCGTATCGAGGGCTCCGGGGCTCGGCTATATGTCATTGGTGTCAATCACCATGAAACGTTTAGAGTGTGAGAAAAGAAAACCATGACCGCAATTCAAACCAGATACTGTGGGTTAATTTTGAAAGACACTCGGCCTGCTTTATGTGTTCCTTTTCATTCACATATAATATTTAATATACTGTACAGATGTCTCTCATTCTCAGGTTAAATAAAAAAAAAAAAAAAAAATTACACTGATGAGGTGTTGGATTTTTTTTTATTATGGTAGCTCTTTCATTGTAGTTACAATCCAGTCAAAAATTACGATGTATGTTTAAGTCTAAACTAGGACTTGTGATAAAATTTGTCATGAATGAGGATATAAATCCGATTGACATTTATAAAAGACTTCAAAAACAGTAAGGTTGGGAGTTATTGCCATACAGTCCTGACTTCGCTCCAAGCCATTTCCACATGCTCTGGGGCATTAAAGGAGTTCCTGAGAGGTTAGGATTTCGGATTTGAGGGAGCCAATCTGAAAATACATTCTACCTTAATGGCATCCAAGCACTAGTGAAACTTGAATAAGTGCATTAATGTAGCAGGCGATTATATAAAGTTTGCTTTTGATCCATAGTGACCTTGTATAGAAGTCTTTGCATGGTGTTGAACAATTATAAACAGATTAATATTTAATTTATATACTGTAGATTCAAGAGTCTCCTGTGTCAGCACTTTTTAATAGGTTTTTCACGACAGCAATAATTTGTTCCGGAAACGGGCTCGTATTCCAATACACTCGTAAACCAAATTAGATTTTCCCATAAGATATAATGGAAACTCAAATGATTCGTTCCACAGTCCAAAAAAATAAATGCATAAAAATAATTAACACAAAATATTAGGTAAAAATGAAACAAATTAACCTGCACTTTACCTTTAAAAAAAGTAAAAATAAATCCTGACAGATAAGTGTTTCCGTTTGTGCGCGCAGGCGCTGTGTATGTGTGTGTGTGTGTGAATCTAAAGTAAGCTCCCCTCTCCCACTTCTCGTCTTACGCAATTACCCTTCCTCCACTCTTTTCACACACACGTGCGCGCACACAACAAAGAAATCAAACAAGAAATCTCCCTAATGAAACTCGATTGAGCGACACACTCACGGAATCACTGCTGTAAAGTAAAAATAAAACAAATTCACCTGCACTTTACCTTTGAAAAGAATCACGACAGAGCAGAGAGAAAGAGTGTGTGTGTCTGTGAAGGCGAAAGTAGGAGGGGTCTGTGTGTGTGTCTGTGTGTCACAGCAGGCAAAGAGCAGGCTAAGCCTTGAGCAGAGAGAGAAAATGGATTTTTAACATCTTTAATGAGACTTGCTTATGCTTTACACGCGTGCTGTACACACACACGCATACAGACACAAAATAAAAGATGTTTTACGCACACACACGTGGTCACAGTGGTATAGTAAACAGCACACGCGTGCACGGATGTTGATTATACCAGTAAGCGACGTGCACTAAGACCCAGCAGGGGAGACGATTACCCACAATTCCGCAGCACAAGAGAGAGAAAAAACGTTGGTTCAGTTGTGATCACGTGACGCTCGCCATCAAAACAAGAAGCGCATGCGTGATACATGATACTCGGTACTAGTAAACCAAGACTTTATGTGTTAGTTCGTTTTCCAAGTCAAAATTTATTAAAAATCTTTGCTCGTCTTGCAGAACGCTCGCAAACCGCGTTACTCGCAATCCATGGTTTCACTTTACATATATATATATATATATATATATTTCATTAACAAGAAAAAAGTTGATTGTTGATATCACGAGGTAAAAAAGCTATACCTTAAAAACTCAACAAATGAATGGTTTGCAAATGGCTGTTGTATAAGAGGAATAAACCTCTTCAAGATGTGTTGTTAAAGAAAATGAACTTTAATGTGATAAAAGTTACTCTGCTTCATGTCAGGCCAAGAAAGCCCTATGCTGATTAAATTTGTAAACCAGCCCACACCAGAATGTTCCAGAATGTTTTAATCCTTACTTTTTCTCCTTGGCCATATGGTGTGTAATTGTGTACACGGTTACCTTTAGTGTCTGGCATGGGACTTTGTAAACTCTAGTGTACAGTACGTTTTTTGAATAATTTTTAGCTCCTTTAAATAAGTGGATAATAGACATTTTGCACAATCATGGTAGTACTTTTAGCAGGAATACACGTCTGATAACATTATGTCATCCTAACAACACTTTGCCTTATTTTTATCGTTATCGTGAATTGCCTCTTTCAAGCCACAGGAGTAACAAAGTTCTTAAACAAGGCTGAGTCACAAATCCCTCTCTAACCCCTGAACAAGGTCACTGGTTGGTGTGCGGAATAAGTATTTGTACAATCTACTGAGTGCACTAGCTTTCCATTTAACAATATTTAGTATTCAACCCTGGAACAGTCATATATTAATTAGAAAGTTTGAAATGTTAGTATTAGTTCCCTGCACATCGGTTTATGCATAAACCACAGCATATTCTATAGCAGCGACTCATTTGCAACAGAAGCACTGAATGAGCTAACGCTAGCAAACACCACCAAATCCAAGAGGGATTACATATTTGTACACTGTCTGAGGTAATTATGATAACAAATCAGACTTCTGCAAATTAATATCCTTATTACCTTTTTCACCCATTTTCATATGCTAGTTTCATTTTTAAATAAAGTCCACCAAAACATACTGCATATGAAAATAATCAGCTGAACAGAAGCTATCAGTTGCTGGGTTTGCAAGAGTTCGCAACTCTTTTAACTGTGTAACAAGGAATCAGGTAATCATTAGGTAAACTTTATTTTTTTGGCTCAGAAATACACTTCGTATATAATTAACAGTGAAAATATATAGTATCCTAATATGGGTTGCCATCTGCTGTTCAAACCTTCAATAGGCTCCATTCACATTTTTAATCAATTTTGACTTGAAAAACAAACGAGTCTTGACATACGAGTACCAAGTATCATTGAGTATGCGCTTCTTGCTTAGACGCCAAGCGTCACGTGATCACAACTTAGCCAATGGTTATTCTCTCTCTCGCGCTGCGGAAATGTGCGTAATTGTCTCCCATGCTCGGTCTCAGTGCGTCTGTACTGTTTAGTATAACGCTGTGACCATGTGCGTGCGTGTTATTTTGTGTTTATGCTTGCAATCCAAGGTTTCACTATATATTTATTCATTTAGCTTCTCAGCTTTAATTAATTTCTATCACCTAATTTCGAACACCTTGTGTTTAAAGCCTTGTACTGTAGCTCTAATGTAGAGGTTTATGATACAGTTACAGTATATCATAAATAATGACTTTCTCTCTCTCTCTCTCTCTCTCTCTCTCTAACTCTCTATCTCTCTGTCTGTCTCTCCTCATTTCTCAGGGGCTGTGCACTGTGACTGCTGCCTTTCTCCATTTCTTCTTTCTGGCCTCTTTCTGCTGGGTTTTAACAGAGGCGTGGCAGTCTTACCTCGCCGTGATTGGCAAGATAAGGACACGCCTCATTCGCAAGCGTTTTCTGTGCCTGGGTTGGGGTATGTACCTATCTCTCTTTTACTCTTTTTCTCTTTCACTCACACACATACACACACACATTTAACAAAAGGCCTAATTAATGCTATAGTGAGCAAAATTGTCTGCCTGTGTGTGAGGGATGACATATTCTCTCTTACCTGTCAATCAGAAAGACAATAACCAATTACAGTCATCTATGAGCTTATGATGGCGGCATGGTGGCTTCGTGGTTAGCACTGTCGCCTTGCACCTCTAGGGTCCGGGTTCGATTCCCGCCTTGGTGGCTGTGTGCATGGAGTTTGCATGTTCTCCCCATGCTTGGTGGGTACTCTGCTTTCCTCCCACAATCCAAAGACATGCTGATTAGAGATGATATTGCTCTTCTGCTATGTAACAGAAGGTGACTTTACTGTACGTCCGCTAAGCCATTGTCTAAAACACATTGTCCATGTCATGTTTAAATATGACAGAAATCTACAAATACCAACAGGCCATACTCTGGAATCATAGTCATGTTTGTGGTGAGAAAACATTGACAATCAGAGCTTAACAGCATTCCTGACTCAACCATGGCTGTCTCATTCTGTCATCAATTCTCAGTGTCTAAATCATGAAGCTAGACATTTGTAGTAGCAGGTTTTCTCTACTTCCCTGTCATGATTTTATAAATAAGAATGCACCATACTTCTGGCTGTAAAAGATTTATACCAGTAATGTTGCTATGGTCCAGTTTTAAACTTCCAGAATGTGTTCGAGAAGGTTGTTGAATGTGTTTTTTTTTTTTTTCACTGCCATCTAATAATACTTTGTACCAGAGGTCGTCGTCTGGATTTAGACCCAGAATATTTCAGCAGACAAAAGCACTTCACCATTTACAGACCTTCACAGCTTGTTCATTTTTCTCTCCCTCTCCGATCTGAAAAGTTGGTTAAAAACATCTGATGAAAGCCTTATTTTTAAAGATGAATGCATGCAAAAGTGTGTTTATTCTCACTGCACTGCATTCAAAACAGATTTTCTCTTCAACATCCATGGTGCTCGTCAAAAGTGCCACCGTGAAGCATCATTATGAAATAAAACATAACGATTTCAAACTGCCAGACAGAAGTGAAAAACCTTTGAAAAGTCTTTTTTAGTCTAGCTACAGCCTCAAGGTTCGGTGTGTTCTGCATTCTGAGATGTTTTTCTACTCACCATGGCTGTGCAGAGTGGTAATCTGATGATCATTTGACTTACAGTAGCTTTCTTGTCACCAGTCTGGCCATTCTGCTTTGACCTTTTTTATCGATAAGGCATTATTCACTGCATATGCTGTTCACTGCATTTTTTTATTCATTTTATTATTTACATACTTTTTTTGCAAATTTTATAAGGAAATCAGCAGTTTCTGAAATGCTGAAAAAAGCAGCACTACTGGCATGGACGAAGACAATAAGATCTGAGATGTTTTCCTAATTCTGTCGTTTAGATAGATTGGATGGACAACAATGTTTTATAAACTTAAATCTACATTAATCCTGATCTACTTTCCATTATCCCGATCAGCCACAACACAAACACCACCGCCAGTAGATTTGCTTAACATTGATTATCAATCACATACCAGTATACTTTTGACAGGATCATGGGCACCCAAGGCACATCCATACTTGTGGGTAGAAAAGGCCAGTCTGTAAAAAGCCATCGGAAAAGCCAATGCACTGTAATACAAAGTGCAGAAAAAAAGTCCATGGTGACCATGGGAGAAAGTTATCAGAACACCCAGTGCATCACAGCCTGTCGCATAAGGGGCTTAGCAGGCAACAAGTTTAAAGTTGTTGACCCAACCGCCAGATTCCCCAGATCTCAATCCCTGCGAGCATCCATGGGATCTACCGAACAAACAAGTCTAATCCAGGAAGGCCCCAACGCGTGAACCACAGCACCAGTGCCAGACACCACAGCACACCCACAGAGGTTATGCCCGAATGGGCTAAAGAAGCCCAATTGGCACAAGGGGAACCTACACAATACCGGGCTTAAGGTTTTGTGCTTTAATTTTATGCCTGATCTGTAAAGCAGTTAACAGAACCCAGGGGTGAAATATGATATTTTTACTCTAACCACCTATAGGGACAATTATACACCCCTGAACATAGCACTGTCCCTGCATCTATCCACAGTATGTATGTTTTCTTTTGGACGACTGATGTAGCACAGTAGGGCATGAAACTTCTGCTCGATTCAACCCCATACCGTGCCCCAATCTGGCTTCCAATATTAGTTTTAGTGCAGCAGAATGACATAACACAGTATGGCTACATTTTAATATATCAAGTTAAAAATGTCATAACGAAGCATATGATAGCCATAGGTGGCAAGTAATGACGTACTTTACTATAACGTGATTATTTTTAACTTGCTACTTTTTTGATGAAAAACCTGTAGTTTGTCTCACGACATTTTAAATAGAGTCGGTACTTTTCAGCTGATGATCACACAAAAGTGTATAGTTTTTCTAATCTAAAAATAAGCATTCATGCTGTCACTCACAACATATCGTGGCCTAAGCTACCCCATGTTGGGAGGACAGAACCGAAACAATTCCATCAATCCTAGTTTACAGAAATGATTGGCAGGTCATTACGATAGCACAGATTGGTTAGTGCACCCAAGAGATTGAAGGTTATCTGGATAACAGATCCCACCCACTTGGCCTCTGGGCTGCGGATTCTTCTGGCTCTTTTCTCAAGCCTCTCAAACAGGCAGGTAAGAATAGATGCGATCAAGCTAACTAGCTAACCTACTGAGCAAATAAAAGAGGAACTCTTTAACTCTTCATTTGGTTTCATTTTTACCCCATAACAATGGAGTTTTTATTGAAAAATGCTTATGATGTTTTGGCGTGTGCTTTAACCTTATTGTTTTCTGTATGTTTGCAGTAATGCTGCCCGCCATTTGTTTTATTAATGTCAAATCTTGTTAATATCAACCAGTCGTTGCATGAAAAAAAATCTAGGTTTTTGAGACACATATGCAATAACTAACATGGTCTCTTTTTAATCCATAAAACTCACCAATAATAAAAAGTATTCAAGATTCGAGCTCAAATGTCATTTGTCTAAACACTTACCAAGTGTTCACTCCTATTTGTCCTGCTGTGTATAAACCAACCAGTCAAATAATGAATATAACTTTAGTTAAAAATGATAAATAATTTTTTTTTGTAATGCTACAGGATTTCATGAACTTGTAAAGCATCTGAACACAGCTGATGAACTCGACATTTATTTGTTCATTACTAATGTATGCTTAATTTTTTTACATTTTAGATGTCTACAAAAATGTATGCGCATTGATGTTATCAACAGCAGCAACTTCAATTGTGTTTAAAATACCGTTAAATTTTAGTATCAGTACCTCAGACAGATACACTAGATATCCGGAAAAATCTGATTCTTTGTGGAGTGCTTTGTGGATTTTAGAGCGCATACTTAGTAATTGTACTTGAGTACGGAATTTTATTTTAATCTAATCGAATGACAGAATGTTCACTAAACTATGTACTATACAATATACAGTATATTATCTTCTAGGAAGCTAATAACTTGGAACCTTTATATTGTAACAAACGTTATTTGTCTTCAAATTATGCAAATGTATTGTTTTGCTGGAAAACACTTACTGTATGCCTTAAATATGGATGCAAGTACTGAAATAATTATCTGGATCATGGTCAATAAAATTTATTTAATAAATGAATAATTTAATGTCCTGGCTTAAAATTGGAGCTTTGAAATATAGCAATCAATGAACATATCTCGTCAAAATAGTCTCTAAACAGGCTTTTAAAAAATGAAGCCATACAGTAGTTCTTCTGTCAAATTTGTCAAAATTACTTATGGTAATTTATTCAGGTTATTTTGTCTTAGGGAGCCATTACTTTTGAAGTCATAACAAGAGACACATACAGTGAACTCCCAGGCCACTTGGTAATCCTGGGCACTATTTTTTTATTTACTTATTTTTTTTAATTTATTTTATTGTTTCTCTTTACATTACATGTGAATTTTTCTAATTGCTTTCAAATTGCAGAGTTAATCACAGCATTGTTAATTACATGAATATTACAGAGACTTGCTCGTTAAGCGTGAACACAACGTATCTGACAAAGCATGAGCATAATTGATAGGTGCAATTACTACATGGCTAAAGCAGCTCTTTCCTGGCTGTGATAGCAAACACATTAGAGAAGCAGCAGCAGGAGGGACGCCATCCCAAGTATTGCATCCGTGGTGGTAAAAGAGAAGAACTTCCTCCCACGGCGGAGGATGTAATTGCTTCTTTTCTATATGTCGAATGATGAAAATAAAAGATGTTGTTTTTTTTTTTGAGCCAGGGGGAAAAAAAGGCGGGAGAAACTATCATGTAATAGTGCTGTTGTGGGTGTTGCGTCAGGATTGACAAAAGGCATAAATACTATGCCAGCCCAGATAAGTTAAGGATCATTAAACTCCAACTTTAGGTGTGAAAGGAATCAAGCTGCATGATGGGAGTGTAGCTTACTTGTTGCTTGGTGTATTATTGCTCTAATATTCTCTGGCTTGTTTATGACACGCAAGAAAACAGAATATTTACAACAAAGTGAAGAAGAGGTTTTAACTATAACTTGCCCCTCTTTGTTATTTTTGTTCCCATAATGCATCAGTATTATTAAGGAATAGCAGCAATAAAAGTTTATCTTTATACATTCATATATACATGTATTCTGCCTAACCGAAAAAACAAGTACAGTGTGGTGGTGAGTTGATGTTTCATTTGTTCATGTACTGAATAATTCCTCATGCGGCCGGAACCACTCTTTCACAATTTGTGCCCTGGAATATTCCTATGAAGGAAAGAAAACACTCCATTCATGTGGTAAACTGGCCATTTAGTCCATGAAGGTCATCAGCTGACTTTATTTTATTGCCACATGACGTTGATGAGCCTAAACCTGACCAACTGAAACAACCCGAGATCATAATACTGCCTTTAGAGGCTTGTACAGTGACCACTATGCATGATGGGCACCTCCCTTCTTACCCTGACGCACCATCACTCTGGACTAGGGTCAATCTGACCTCATCAAAGCACATCGCCTTTTTTCTATTGCTCATTGCTCTAAAGTCCAAAATGCTATCAAACTCAAGCCTTGTGGAAATGCTCTTAATTCCACTATTAATCATACAGTAGCTGTTATTTCTACTGTCAGTTCTTTTAGCCTTTTAGTAATAACTATTCAGGAATGTTTCTCCTTACCACATTTAATCCACAAATTGAAAGCTCAAAACAGTCTTTACAGGTTTTAATAATGTGTTGGACAGTTCTTGAAAAAATATATATATATTCTAAATTGTTATTGTTACCTTGATGCAGGCCAAAAGTTTGGGGTGTGTGTGTGTCTGTGTGTGTGTGGGTTTGGGTGTACCGATCATCACTTGCAAATTTCTTAGTTTTAGTTCAGTCATTTAGGGATTGATTAGAGATTTCAAAACTATGAAATAACACATATGGAATTGGAACAGTCAGTTGTTATTTTACGACCTAAAGGTCAGCTGTTCTGGAACAGTTCTTGCAAGAACAGTATTGTGTCAAGTGCATTTGCAAAACCCATCAAGCATCATGATGAAACTGGCTCTCATGAAGGACCTTCCCAGGAAAGCAAGACCAAAACTTGCCTCTGCTGCAGAGGAGAAGTTCATTTAGAGTCACCAGCCACAGAAATCACCAATTAACAAACAGCACCTCAGAATTGAGCGATTTATAGATCATGAGTAGCAAATACATCTTAAAATATCAACTATTCAAAGAAGATTATTGCATATTTTTGTGCATTGTTTTAGAAAGAAATAAAAATCAGGAACGACCATGGAGCTAAAAACTGATCCCAAACTTTTGAGCTGTAATGTATATAAACAGTTGTGCATTTGCACTCAATCTGCAGCCAGTGTGCTTGCATTGAGCATGTTAGATTTAAAGCAGCTACTGTAGGCAGCTGGGTTGGGAGCAATCCACTGCTCAAACTTGAGTTCAGAGATTCACCACATTCAGGCAAGTAATATACAATGATTAAGGTGAATGGTGTCTGGTCTTTTTTCCAACCACCCAGGTTTCATAAGCTTTTGCCTGCTGTACCATCAGATTCCTCTTTGTGGATGATAGTAGTCGACCCTGATGTGTTTTTTTTCCCTGCTGTTGTAGACAAGCTGCCTCAATGTTTGACCATTTTATTTGCTTTTCTGCTCAGCATGGTCAGCTCGAACCAGTTTGGCCATTCTTCTCTGATCTCTATCATCAGCAAGACATTTCTGCCCACATACAGGACCTGTTGCTTACTAGACAGTTTTTTTGTCTTTTGAACCACTTTTCTTCTGTGGATTTGAGCAAACATGCATATCTGTACACCATTCATGGATAAACAACTTAATCTTTATACAATGTTATTCCATGTAGTCACTCTGTCCGTGAAAACCCAGCTAAAGTCATTTTTGTGTAATCATAAATGTAGTATGATTTTATGTAGATAACAGAAATTCATAAAACAAAAATAAAAAAAAGACGCTTGCCGGCTTTTACAGACAGAGTCACAAATGTTTATGACCCATTCTACAGTCTATTAAAAGCTGCAGAATTGTGAGGGTAAAATGCAACATATACAGTACAGTTTCACTGGTTTACTCCTGCATTGAAATAGAAGTGCAAAGTGTGTAAGTGCCAGAAGCAAAATACATGAAAAAGGCTTAAGAAAACTATTAGTCATCTGGTAGCTCTACAAAGAAAATACAGATGATATTAATGTACATTTTTAAATGAAAAGAATAGTATAGAAGAAATAAAGAAGCTGTCCTGATGTCCAAGTGTTGCAGTTAATAAAGATAAAAAAAATCAGTTTTTTAAATTTTTTTTATTGCATTTCACTCTTTTGTCTTTTTGTGTCCTTTTCTTTCCAGGTCTGCCAGCGCTGATTGTTGCTGTATCTGTAGGATTTACCAGAGCCAGAGGCTACGGCACAACAAACTAGTGAGTATCCTTATCTCTCACTGATTAAACACTGAAATATCAGGAACACTCATACTTGTCTCCATACTTATTATTCTTACAAGAAAATGTAAGAATAAAATACGTTTTAAACGTAACTTATCTCTGTCACATGACCAGGAGGATTGCAAAGCATGGGAAAAAAATGAAATGTGCATTTACATTAAATACTGAGTATGTAGTTTACAGTATGTAGGAATCCAGTGGTGGCCAAAAGCATTAAGGCAACATGTGCCATGTATTATACAATAGTTCTCCCTGTGCACAAAAGAGGCATTTTTACTAATTAATTCATCTGGCTGGAGAGTTCTGCTAATCAAATGAAAAAGTGAAAGAATGAAAAACTGGTAAAGTGACAATGGTATTCAGCTTCTTGAGTCATGGCCTGGGTCTCGACTGTTTGACAGTGGCAGAAGCAGTCAAGAAATCATGTTCTGTAATCTATATTCATAAATATTCATATATATATATATATATATATATATGAAGTAATCAAGCAGGCATGGATTGAGTGAGTGACCACCTGAGTACTTCAGATGTCTTTTTGCTCGTCCAGATCTAGAAGGATTTTATACTAAATATTGTTTTTTTTTTATATCAATTTAATAGCAAATGAATAACAAATTATTATCTTGATTGCCATGATTTAAATTAAAATAAAAGTGAGAATGTCATTAAAACATTGAAATCCACACCTTTGGCCACCACTGTACAGTATAGAGTATATGTGGTGGATTTACCAAAATTGGTAAAGGTTTGCAAACATAAAAAAAATGCTGGTTTTCTTTATATTCATATTCATATGTATATATTAATGGATGCCAAACACACATAAATTGTTATACTGTGTATGGTGCACAGCTGATTAGCACCAGTAGTGATGCCTACTAAACTCTCTAAACATACTCTCAAGGACTCGCTTAAAAAAAAGTGCACAGACAGCTCTAAGCATGAAACAACTGATCAGGACACACCATGAAAACTAAAAAGGAAAAAGAACACGAAAAAATCTAAAATTTAATTTGTCTTATTATTATTGTCCAATATAAATATTTAATAATGTATAGTATTAATAGTAATAAGTGAGTGCTAAATTTCCGAGGTGTTTGTTTACAGCTCTGTGCAGACAAACTGGCCTGTCTTGTGGAATGAAACCATATATATATATATATATATATATATATATATAGTTTTATTTGTCTTCCTTCCATAATCCATAATTAAAGCCATTTACATAAAGCGACTCATTTTTACCACATTTTCTCAGTTCCTGACCCAGTAGACTAGCATGAGGATATGTTTTCTGTGAGGATTAGAGGATTTGCTAAGTGCTGCAAATGTTGAAAAACCATATTAGTATATTTCAGATATGAAAGAGCAGGAATTCACTAAATGTACATAAATGGTGTGGATTGACCTGACTGGTTGACTTCACTATATCATTAAAAATAAAGAAAAAATAACTTAACTTTGCTTCTTATTATTATTTTCAGGAAATATAAATGATGCAAGTTCATGCAAAAAAATATATTTTTTTATAGGGTTGACCGAGTGATGTAAGACACAAAATATATTTTTGAAAAGTATTTTAATTATTACATTTTAAGGTGAAATGTACTTATAAATTCATGTTAATTTTTGACTGTATCTGTGCTCATAGTCTGTAGTGAAGGACGATTTACAGTACACAGAAATAAAATGTCTTTTCTCTTGACCAGTGCTGGGGGACGTTACTTTTTAAAGTAACTAATTACATTATAAAATTACTGTCTTTAAAAAGTAATCAGTTACATTACAGTGTTACTTTCTGATAAAAGTAACTAGTTCGAGTACTTT
>JAOVVA010000012.1:13961109-13975628 GCA_028565275.1 Leiocassis micropogon
GCAGAAAATGAAAACTCCTTTGTGATTCCTCATGCATGTTGTTTTAGTCGAGACCTTTATAATTATTCTACCATCATAACTCAGCGAAGTTTGGCCCATAATCTGTTAACTTCTAATACCCTTATCTCATCTACGCGATTTCGCGTGGTGGCCGTAAGTACGGTTCATCATGATTCACTGCGAGTTTTGGCGCTGTGATTAAGTTTCCATCTTTCCATGCGTCGGTCCTCGCATAGTCAACTCGCATAGGTGAGATAGGGGTATAACAGCAGAAATAACAGAGGGGGCGCGGTTATCGGGGGCGGGGCTTATAGGACGACTTTCACACACACGTTAAGGGATTGGAAATGACTGCTGTCTGGCATACGAATTACATAAATTGTCGGAATAAGGATTACATTTTTGAAAAACCCAACACTGCTCTGGACATTAGAAATTAAGAAATTTAATATCAGTGGGATGCAAATGGCATGCATAATGGCAATCAAAATCATTCAGATAGAAGGATAGTGCTGAACATTTGCAGCACTTATGTTGTACACACATAAACATACATACATAAACACACACACACACACACACGAAAAAAAAAAAGTAAATCATGCGGAGTACTGGGAAAGATTTCATCTGCCAGACTCTGAGAGAAATGGTGGGAAGGATGTAGAATTGAGCGGTGGAGACTAAAACCCTGATAATGAACTGTGTGGGGGTTCCATTCTCAATAAGACGAGTAGGAGGGGGAATCAAACTGCAGACGGAACAAAATTCTTTTTTTTTCACTCTCTGTCTGTCTTTAATTTTTCTTTTGCCTTCTTCACCCTTTGGCTCTGCCTAAAATTGGATGAACACTTTGCTAAGATTATGATGGAATGCTATTCAAAGCATCAGTGTGATATGAATCTGTGTAACCCTTAGGAGCTGGCGAATGCAATTTGCTCTGATTTTGACTCTATTTAATTGCTTAAATTATATGAGTCAGTAATTTACATCGATTTGTGGTAAATAAATGCAAAAAAATGCTGTTGTGATAAATACCAGCAAGGATGTCAAGCGGCCATAGGCATAAGGGTGCAGCACGAGTACAAAAGGCATGAACAGCTATGCATGCATCGGCATGATCTTGAGTGTGATATTGCTTAATTAATCCACATCTTTTGACCAATCAGATTGAAGAAGTCAGATACAGATTTAAGCACACTATCTGGGTTGTAGAAGCAATTACTTGTTGCTCGAGCAGGGCCCAGGAACTTATATGGGTTTTCGACAAACATCAATATACAATATATACAATATAGTATACTTAGGCCCCCTTTTGCAGCTATAACAGCTTCCAGTCTTCTTCAAAGGCTGTTCATGAGATTTTTGAGTGTTTCTGTAGGAATTTGTGTCCATTCATTCTGTAATGCATTTATAAGGTCAGGCACTGGTGTTGGATGAGAAGGCCTGGCTCACAATCTCCGTTCTAGTTCATACCAAAGGTGCTTGATGGGGTTTAGGTCAGGGCTCTGTATTAGGACAGTCAAGTTCTTCCACACCGAACTCATCAATCCATGTGTTTAAAGTCCTTGCTTTGTGCACGGTCATGTGGGAATGAGTCTTTCCCAAACTGTTGCCACAAAGTCAGAAGCATAGCATTGTCCAAGATGACTTGATATGCTGAAGAATTAAGATTGTGCATCACTGGGGATAAGGGGCATTATAGGGGCATTAACATATAAACTGTTAAATTTAATAACAGTTTTGTCCATATAGTGTACTGCATATGTAAAGTATGTAAACACACACAGAGTAGTCACCTTGGGGTTAGAGAGGGATTTGGGAGTCAGCCTTCTGCTAGAAGCTGATCAGCTTTGTAGCTCCCTTTAGCTGATGGTTCAAAGGCAGTTCAGAGCAACTTATAAGTTACTTTTAAATGTTGTCTAAGATGACGTTAAGTTATCGGATGTGTTTTCTTGCCGAAAGTGCTTCTGTGACCGGCTTTGAATGTGGGTTTTTGGCAGGCAGCTGCTACTTTCATCCATGCTTGCCTCCCACAGTTAGGTGAAATTGTTATTAGCAAACGTTTGTAAAAGGTATCTTTGTTGAGAGAATGATTTATCAGTTATAATGGTATTGTGGATGTCTCACAAGTTTTTGTCTCATTTATCAATTCCATGTTGTTTGCAGGTGCATTTACACAAGAAACGTGGTATTCATTAAAATCCAAAGATGTATAATTTATATCAGTTATGGCATTTCATATACAGATTCCACAAGTTATAATATAATTCCACTTATTTATTTAAGTTATTTAATATAAATTAATATAAAATAACTAAATAAATTTAGTTCATTTTGATTCATACACGTCTATATCTCATACAAACTTAAATAATTCTTTTGGTTGTGTAAAGCTGCTTTGCGACAATGTCAATTGTTAAAAGTGCTATACAAATAAAATTGAATTGAATTGAACTGAAAGTTATGCCAATGGATTTTTCTGAAGAAAAAAAAAATACAATTATGTTAAATAATTTAAGGATAATAATAATAATAATAATAATAATAATAATAATAGTAATGCCTTAATGAATACAAATTAGACTAGCCATACTATTAGGATAAAAGAATTGGCACCCTGCAAAAAAGGAAATACACCTTATTTGTGTCTGTGGTATAATGAATCTTTGTCTGTTTTTTTTTTTTTTTTTACTTTATTCATTTGTAATGTGTGAAATAATCAGCCTAAGCGGGAAAAAAGTGTTAAATATTACAGCTTACTCTCAAACAGATCGAATTACATATACAGTATCTATCTATCTATCTGTCTATCTATCTATCTATCTATCTATCTATCTGTCTGTCTGTCTGTCTGTCTGTCGATATTATATCCTGACTAACATGACTGCTGTGGTGGCTTTGACATGCTTTTGTTTTTCTCCTACTCTTTAGCTGCTGGCTGTCTCTGGAAGGAGGTCTCCTCTATGCGTTTGTTGGTCCTGCAGCTGTCATTGTTTTGGTATGTATCGTGCTTCAGACTTCTGATTTCATTCCCTCGTACAGCCATTTTTGCATCTTTGATGTCCCCCAGTACACACAACACTAATAACATAGGGGGGAACAATCTAATGAAATTAGTGTTGCGCATAAATCAATTTTTTCGTCAGTGTAGCATGTTTTAAATGCTTCAGTAAACCTTGAAGAGCTCTGAATATTTGTGCTTGTATCTGCCTGGGTGTGTGTGTGCTTGTGTGTATACGTGTGCATGCATATACTGTACATTATCTCTAGTCTGTTCTCGGTGGGGTTAGAGTGAGTTTTGAGCGACCTGTTTCCGTTGTATTTCACGGTCAGATGCGATTTGCGTTGTTTGTCTGTTTCTTCATGGTCAGATGTGATTTATGTTGTTTGTTCGTGTCTCGGTGGTGTTGTGACTCAAACAAACTGCAGGAAATGAGATTTGGGCATCTGGAGATGCTGCCTCCATCATCCTCGGGGAGGCAAAATCTAATTAATGGATAAATAATTAGTCTAGCTTTCGGCAAAGACCAGAACAGTGCGATTGTCTCTCAGCAAATACTTTAACATGATCAGAATTTGAAAGGTTGGTGAACCTGCTGTTGTTTAGGTCACTTCCGACGCCCATGCCGTAGCAGAGCACACAGCTCCAGAACAAAACACCAGTTGTCAGATTCTAGCGCGGATAGGTGTGTGTTCACATTGGTGTGCTGCAAGACTGTCAAGCAGATTTGCAACTTGCCTCCAGGAAGCGAAAACAAGAACACAAGTGTAGGATTTGGCGCTAAAACTTCACTACCCTATACATTCACTGTCCTAGTTTTAGCTCAAAGGTGTATCATCAGATCTTTTCAGTGCAGCTGAAACAGAAATCTCAAATGCTTCTCAACAATATATAAAATGTCTAGATGTTTTGTCTACTAACTTAACATATAGCTGTCATGGCAAAAATAAAGGATAATAAATGGTACTTTGGCTGTATAATCACTTTAGCTTTCTTAAAAAGCTAAAAAAAAAAAAAAACTTTTTCAGAAATGCATGCTTTTAGATGGAATTTCCCAGCAAAAACATTAACTTGGAAACATTACAAACTTTGGAACGATCTTGTTTTTATCTTGCTTTTCAAAGTTATAATTACTTCAATGAAATGAATGATGTTGGAACGACATTGACTCCATGATGATGTGATAACGGTGAACTCCCCATACACAGTGTTGAAAAATGACTTTAAAACAATATTAATGCCAAACCTGCAGTACTGCGATGTTACCACTGGAGCACTATTGATACCAATAAATGCATGTATATACGTAATAAGAAGTGTTATAAAAAACGGGAGATACACCCACTGTGTGTGGGAAGCTGTTGTGTCCATACTATTCTCTGATCATAATTCTAAACCCTGTTAGAAACTTGCAGGATCATAGATGTGGCTAGACATGGTGCAATTGGATCTTAATCGACATAAATGCACTAATAAAGATTTCTTCACTTTAAGGTTGTATTTGCTAATAAGTTGTGTTTGTAGAATCATTCATTCAACATTCTCACAATGTCATTTATCGAGTCGTTCTACAATCTTAAAAACTATATTATATTAGTAGTAATCCAACATCAGGGTTTCTGCTAGGTTTTAAGGGTTCCCAAAGAGACTTTTTACAGGTCTTTTATAATAATGATCGTTACTGTAAATTACTCAACACATAATAAAAACAATAATAATAATAATCAAGATGTATCTGTTTCTTCGATACTTGGACAAATGCCATTAACACCCCTAAAAAAAATGTATAAATAAAAAAACTTCCAAAAGTGTTTGACTGGTGGCACTTAGTTAGTAACCAAGTAACCCAGTGTAAGTATCTATGCAATAACAGAAACTTCAAAGCACTTTTGTAATTCGCTCTGGATAAGAGCATCTGTCGAATGCCTAAATGTAAATGTAATAATAATAAAAAGGAGAAGAATCATCATCAGCATCATACTACTACTACTTCTACTACTACTACTAATAATAATTATTATTTTATTTAGCATCAGTTAATTTAACCATGTTAAGAATTCACAAGAATTAAAGGCTCATGTAATGAAAGTAATTAATGACTGTGTGACTAAATGCACAGTTTGATGGCGTGGTGTTATTTTTGAAGCAAATTTCACAAGAATTAATGGCTACAGAGACCTTATGTTCAGAAAGCATCAGCTTTGAAACACATAAATTGTACTTAATTACTGACTATACATGTCGCCCAACAAGTCACGTTATTTAATTTTATTTCTTTTTTTAAATAAATAAATACATTTTTGCATGTAACCAGTCTATGGTAAGGAAGAGAAAGAATACTATAGCATAGGACAAGATGATTAGCATTATTTCACGATTCATTTTGTGAAGTCACAGAACAATCAGGCAGGGTCAGGATTCATGAGTTAAAGGGTCAGGGATTACAACACTCCTTTATTCTCCCTCTCCACTCATTCCGCTAGCACCATGCAGATTAGAGTATCCGGAGGCAACTTTTTGAATTAGCCTGCCTGTTATAGACCACTAGCACAGCGTGAAGCACTTGACAAGGTGTGAATGGAAGCTGGTGTCCTGGAACCACAGCCAGATTTACTGCCACATTATTTACAACAGGCAAGAACTGCAGGAAGGCAGTCGTCCATGCTGTGTGTAAACACAGAGAGAGATGACTGAAGATATTGTGTAAATTAGCATACCCATTATCACTCGGTCTTAAAGAAAGCTTAGAGATTAAACCCAATTAGTGGATAATCTAATGAGCATGAATGCTTTTTGTGGATTTTATACTAATGTGGCATGAACAAAAAAACATCTTTGTTTCTTACAAGTGTTTCTTACACACTGCCAGGTATAAATTGATCCAAATTTGTAATTGTAGGACCAAGGTAGTTTGAATAGATGACAAAGGCGGGGTGGGGGGTGTTGGGGTAGGGCATATTTTAACCATAGTCGCCTCACCAGGCAATTGTCAAAGTCTAGTCTCTTTCATTCTGAGAGCCAGTTCCTGCCGGCTCATTTTATTCACACCACAGGCAAAGAGCCCACTATTATCAACTGCAGTGATAATACAGCAATCAGTCAATCCGGAATTTTTTTTTTTCTCACTGTGGTGATTTAGTCATGAGTGAAGACTCCTGCTGGTTCCAAGCTGTTGAACATCTTCTTCAACACACATTCAGGTTTCTTCGTATTATGTGGAATATATGACAGGAATTCTGTTTATCAGTTCTACCAATAAAACGGTAACATTCTGATAAACTACTCTGATGTAATTGAAATATAATGAAAGGACAGTACTGTTTAAGAATTTTTTTAACAATTTCCAGGAACAACAAATTTGACTAATTTTCCTTATATTCGATTATAATGAGTGTCTAGACACAGTTAAATTGCAAGTTGTCACTTCTAGCCTGCCCGTTAAACTCCTTTTTCAAGAACCCTCTGCTAGAAAGCTTATCACTAGGCTCATCACATGACCCATTACCGGATTCTTACTCCCAGACCTAGGTACATGTACACCTCAGATTTCTGCTCAATAAGTATCACTACTAGCTCATCACCAGCGATAAGGCTAAGTGTGTTTCGATCTTGAGTAAATAAAGCATGTTTTTCTTTATACCTCCTACCTCGTTAGTAAGCTAGGATGAGAGGCTTGGTAAGGCACCCCTAGGGTTGTCGAGGGATTCAGGCCTGGAAGCTTGTTGGGTCTGAAATTCAAACGCTCCACCTATTGATTGACAGTCCACAGAGTTTGCTTAGCCTGGTCTAGTCCATTTGACAATAACCTTGCGTTTGCAATCTGATGAGGATGATTGTCCTGGCAAAGTTGTTCTTGTTTTATCCAACTTTTCAAAACTGGTGCGATGGAGTTAAAATGTATTCTGGTTATTTACAACCCATGCAAGTATGGTACATTGCTACTAAATGGACAAAATTTATTGTTAACCGTAACAAATTGTAACCATATACCATTCTAATACGAAGGGTTATCAAAAGGTTTTAAGATTAGCTGTGTTTACAAGTTTGGTTTTTGCCCATATGTCCTTCCTCAGACATCTTAAAACATGGCAGCAGAATTCGGTTTTGACTCTCTGGGCACTGGGGACGAAATCTTGATGCACAATGCCACAAATTGCTCATTGAAAAAGATGATGAGCATGCACTTGGTCGAGCTACAGACTTGCTTCACCTTTTTTGGTTGTGGGGATAGTGGGCTTTCCCGCTTGCTGTCAGGGTAGCTCAGTGGTTAAGGCATTGGACTACGGTTCAGAAGGTCCCAGGTTCAAATCCCATAAGCACCAAGTTGTCCCTTTTGGGCCTTTAAACAAGGCCCTTAACCCTCAACTGCTCAGATGTATAATAACATAAAAATGTAAGTTTGGATAAATGTAAATTTAAGACAGTTGCTTCTTATCAGGATCATACAAATACACCCGAGTTTACTCACCGGTAGTGATCCTTGACCTGACGAATGGGCCATCCATGGGATGCTGACAGAGTTCTTGACAGACTTCGGTACGATGTTTCTTCTGCTCCTTCAGCCTGTGGATGAACATGACATGTTCAAATCACATGTGAGGATTGCCTGTACTGTTCCGTATGACACACCATCAATGGCATCAATGGTTCTCCGATGATCATCATTCAAGATGATCAAGTTTCACAAGATCATCAAGTTTCTGAATGGTTTTTACATTTTCAGGGGTTGCGTTCATTGAAGGTTTTCCTGGTCTCTCATCGTCCTCCAGTGACGTGCCACTCAGAACACCTCAAACAACTCTTTGCAGCATCAGTAAACTTGCCAAATCACGACAATCGTTTCTGTGGCAGATTTGATCCGTTTCATGCAGAATTTCACGTTCACCCTTTGTTCTGACATACTGTCCATGATAAAATAGCAGAAGTGTGGTAATGCATGTGGTCAGAATAGCACCAGTTGCACAGCTTCCAATGTACACAGGACTATGTCTTTTGGCACACTGACTTATGAAGATTGGTGCTCCCTGCGTGTTACAAAACCCCCTCATAACCTTCACTGTAGTTACATTAGATACTGGTTATAAAATTGATTTTCATATGATGATAATCTGTTTTACAGGTGAACATGCTTATTGGGATCGTGGTCTTCAACAAGCTCATGTCGAGAGATGGCATCTCAGACAAATCCAAAAAGCAAAGAGCGGGGTGAGTGAAGACACAAGACATGCTCTCGGTGCTGAAACTCTATACATCTCTGAGCCCGTGTTCATTTCATCATGGGTTAGAGCTATCCAGCCATTTGTATAACGATAAACCAATGGTTAGACATACTGCATCAATCAAACGTAGTCATGTGGCTCATAAAAGGTTTTAATAAAAGGTGAGTAAATAACATCTTCATAAGTGGAACAGTATTGATCTGGAGCCTTATTTACTTGTGATGCTCCTCTCATTAACTCTCTCCCACACACACACACACACACACACACACACACACACACACACACACACACAAAGCTACAGGCTTCTAGAGTTGTTCAAAGTTTTTCTTTGCCATGCTAAAGGAATAGGCAGGTATAAAAGCTCTTTTATTATATGAATAAATGAGCATAGATGATCAGAGTAAAAAATTGCTTCCTAGCATGGAAACCTTGACCGACCTGCCTTACAAATACTCACTACAGATACAGGCCTGCGAAATTCAAATATATTTAGCGTAGCTTGGATGTGGTTGTGAATTAAAACAACTGAAGTGGCACTCATAAGGCCAATGGATAACTCGTCCACTTTGGCTGTGCAGTGACACAATGAAAAAGCTCTGTAGATTTCTATACATGAGTGGGCAGGAAACTATTGGCTTTACTTATTAAATGAGGAGCTATTCAGAGATGGGAGCTAATCTAATGGCGGGATATTTCTAATCCCTGCTCCAGACAGCAATCCATGCAGCAATTTCCTCTCAAATTGATTTCTTTTAATTTATTTATTTCCTTTTTATATGTGCAAGTGGGCTCGAGTCATGTCAGAGGCTACAATAGGCTAACAGGGAGTTATCTCAGCCAGACAGTGCTGTTAGGACACACACATATCTCCATATCTCATGCAATCATTACTCAGAAATGATAAATGGGCAACAATGCTTTTTCCTGATCAGGGTTGCAGTAGATCTGTCACATTAATGTATTAAACCCTTTATTATCAGAAGTTACATTTTTAATTTTACTAGCCAGCTCCCATCACCTTAAAAAAATTACTATTTTATTGTGAATTATTGTTTTTTTAGACCCACATTGCGCTGATACTCCATATATATATATATATATATATATATATATATATACACACAAATATATGATATGAATATGAATATATATGATATGAAATCACATAACCTTAATAATAAATACAAATTAATAAATAATGGCTTACATGGGGGAAAAACATTCAATTCATAATGCACACACACACACACACACACACACACACACACACACACACTATGAAAAGAAAAGCTTAACAAATTATCATTCATACCAGAACTGTTTATTAATGTTTTTGTTTAAAAAAAAGGGCTTTTCCTTTTTTCCTTTCTTTTTTTAAATGCAAACTTTGGGTTTCCTTCCACACCACTTACACTCTCACACACTCATCGCAACACTAGACTGTGGTGCTTTTCAAAATGGTACATTAGGTTGTACATGACTGGGTGCTTGTGCTTATACTGTATATACCGTATATGTGTATATACTGGGGGGTATACAAAAAATGTATACACACTTTAACAGTTGTTATCTATGCCTTTTTTAAAACTTGAATTGAATTATGGCAGCGTTGTGTAGTATTACGTTTCCTCTAAAGATGTCCATCCTAGATGCTATCATGTGAAGAGAGGCATAATTTTTTCACATTGACATGCGTAGAAATTTTTTTAGGCCCCTATGAAAGATAAACCTAAACTACACAATACTTGCCATATAGTTTGTTGAAGCTGTATTATTATTTATTCATTTCATTACCTTCATTTTTGCTGATTTCATGAGGGCTGCTAATAATGTTGGAGCTGACCGTATTTACATAGACAAAATTTTTTTTTCTTTTTATTTGATCTGGCACCCGTCAGTGTGGGTGTGTGTGTGTGTGTGTAAGTGTAAAACGTGAAGTTATTTTCAAAGATTTGGACCGCTCACCCGGTGTGGCCCATGAGCATTTCTGACGTTCTCAAAACACTCTCCAAATTAATGAAGCATTACAACATTGCCCTTTACATCCTGTGCATGTTGTACTGCAACCATCCGTCTGGCACTCACACACACACACACACACACACACACACACACACTTAAGCTGATTCCTGACCCGCCCACTTTGGCCGACGAGCTCATCTGACAAACTATAAACCATGGAGAGAAAAGTAACAGAGCCTACTAACTTTCATTCAGCGAGGCCGCTTTTCCCCGTGGAGCTTTTTGGACTTTGCATATGGCTGACGCAGGACTTCTAGTTAGCGTTAACATTTTCACAGTGTTAAAGGCCAGCATTTGAATCTGACTCCACCAACACGTTTATAAATAATGAATATCGCAGCACGCTTCCCTTACATCGCATCAGTCTCTCTTCTCATTTAGGTCGTCAGGAAAGACTGCAAAGTCCGGACATTTGTGAAACTCAGGGAGAGTCTGACGGCTTCATTAAACACCCAAATCCATGACTAATGACCTGTGAGAGAGCCGGATCAGGATGCTCTCATATGCTTTCTTTACCAACACACGCTCGCACGTACGTAGATAAAGGGAATATTTCAGGACTCGTAGGTCGTTAGTCATGGAGTTCAAGCGTGTTGACGCCTCTTTTATTACAACTTGCACAAAAACTTCTGCCCCTCCCTACCATAAAAAAAGAAAAGAAAACACACACACACACACACACACAGTTGCTTCTTCTAGCTCCCTCGTGTTGCATGTGTTATTAATGAGGTATAGTCAAAAAGCTGCGTTTTTTTTGTGTATGCACTCTTATCTATCTTCTATAACTGCAACATTTCTTCTGTATTAACTATTTTATGTACCATATAAACACAATCCACATTCAAAATCTGATATATAATTCCTGATTTTGCAGATTCGTGTTAATCATTAATTCCATTGTTTACCTTTTTTTAATTCTTATTCTTATTTGTTTGGTTTTGGTTTTATCTCTTTGTGTCATTCCCTCTGCTTCTTGTGCAAATGATTGCATCTTATCATCCTCTGGTTCTTTAATATGTGTTTGTGTTTGTGTGCGTGTGTGTGTGTGTGTGTGTGCATGGATAAACCTTCTTTTCCGTCCTATATGTGTATGTTTCCTTATCTATATCCTCCCTGTGCGCTGTGTATCCATATGCGCGTGTGTGTACCGGGTCCTGAAGTCCATCGCTGGAGGCTCGTAGCAGACTGCTCCTCCAGTGCTCCAAGTGCGGGGTGATCACCAGCACCGCTCTGTCCAGCTCCACCACCAGCAGCGCCATGTTAGTTCCATTTCACTCTGCTTTTTTGTCTTTTCTTTTTCTCTTGCACTTTTTTCTGATTATGCTAATCATCATATCTCTCATCTACATGCTCATTTGATCATTTGGATTGTATAAGTATCATAACCTTTAATTAAGCAGACTTGAAAATGTCAAGACAGGCAGCAAACCTGTTCAAGGTTTCAGACCAAAAATACAACTTACAAGCAATAACGATTAAACCAAGATGCCCTCTGCTTAGTTAAAGACTAAACAGTAAACTATACAGTAAATCAAGTCAAAAACCCATAAAACATTTAGAGTAAGAAAGAACCAAGCACCCTGCCAATGCCAATTAGACAATAAAGCATCAAGTTTGACCAGTGGCTGTCATTTTAGCTCATTTTCCAAGCAGTCACATACAGAAAACCTCTTAAACCAAATTCTTTTTGAACCTCAACAATACCTTGCTCGATAACAACATGATGCTCAGTAAGCGAACAGCACAATTGCTTTCAACATTGCTTGCCATGTGTACTATATGTAAATATTCAGTTGCTAATCCAAAAAAAAAATCTTTATAAATACAATAATGCCTTCAAAGCATTATGGTATTTCTTTTCAAGGGCTCAGAAAGGTTCATTCAACTCCAGCATACAGTGAACAGTCATGAGTAAGAGCCTTGCAGCGTGTGATAAGTCTCAGTGCCTGATAGAGTCAAGCATTGAAAGAAATGCAGCGGAGATCAACCTCATTTTACCCATGAGAGAAAAACTTTTCTTTTTTTCTGAAAAAAAAATAGAAACCTAATTTAAGTCCCAGCTTTTGAGTGTGAAGCTTGAAAGCTTGATCATACAAAACAATCCCGAGGTAATTATAAGACGATACAAACTCTATGTTCTTCGCTTGCCTTAAAACAAGTGTTCAATGATTTAAACACCTATTGTTTGTTTTTTTTTTTTTTTTGGGTGGGGGGGGGGGGTTGGGGGTTCAAATCAAGCGAGGATTTCTGATTGACATCAAATGCATCCTGAAGTTGGGAAAGAGCCCATGCAGCTGAAGCAGCACAGTACATAACATGGCATCTGTATAAAGATGAAAACTAGAATTATACACATATAGCTCTTTACAGTATATAAATGTTTATGTGAATAGAAAACAATAAGGGTCCAAATACCGAACCTTGAGGCACTCATTGAACAATGTCAAAAATTTGAGTATTTAGGAAGGAATTAAGCAATTAAGTGTATACAGAGGGTGTAAAAATGACAGGGTGTGCTAAAATGGGAATAGGTTAATTCCACTTATACCACAGCAACTTTCTTTTTTTCTTGCTTTTTTTAAATTAAACAACACATTTAGATTTATAGCAGAGGTACTGAATTAAAATGTAATAATGTCTGGTCAATCAAATTGATGTGTTTTGTTTTAAGGTGGCGCTTCACATTACTCTTTTTTATTATTTCTATGGTTTTGGAACATATGAGACAAACTGGTTCAAACTTCCCGCAGAAAAAATAGTCATATATCGACCTGTCCATTGATCAGTTTCAGATTGAAAGGTTCAGTTTTCATAGTCTACTTTAATTTTCTTAAAGTAAGCCATGCTGTGTCACGCTTTTGTTTGTTTCTTCTGCACTCTGTCCATACATGGTAAACTGTCACATTGATTGTCTTTTTTTTAATAATTATAGAGTAATGCATATAGCCACGCCCACCTTAAAGAAAAAAAAAAACTCATCAGATTACTGTTTAGTTAATTATTATCATTTATCAAAAAAGTATCAGGGTCTGGGTAGAAAATGCGACAGGCTGCTAAGTGCCTAAAGATGAAATTTAAAAATTGGTTGTTTATCTAACAACTTGAGCAGAAACCTCATTTCCCCTCTCATCTGTTCCAACCACTCAGCATTCAGCATCACCAGTATACTAATCTCCATTTTTTTATGCCTAAATGATGCCTAAATGACTAAATGATGCCTCTGAGACTGTTTAGGGACTGGACTTAAAATGATAGTTGCCTAAAATGAGAACCAAAACATCCTTTAGGAAGCCTAGAGAATTATTCCACAAAAGTACATTACAAAATACAAGAAAGTCTGGGTCTTTGGGAGCAAAAGATAAAAAAGAAGTACCGTACACAACTGTACTGTACATAGCAACAATTACATTTAGATTTTTTCCGTTCATGTGGACCATTCAACACATATTTTCCTGTTTAAGTTTAAGTAAGTTGGAAAGACTCTCCAACCCTTGCTGTTAGAGAAATTTAATCATCTATATTAAGGGTAGGGGAAATCAAGAACAGGGCATTATAATTGACTGGGATTTATGACGCATTACATGGTAATGATGCAAATACAAATCTATTACTTACATTCCAAGTACCACTTAATGCATCTATAACATAAAAATAATAACATTGAAATGTTGTATCTGCTGTTGAGGGTCAAACTCTTTTGGCTTAATATATATGACAAATTACTGAATCATCCGAATATGATCAGAATATCATAGATATTTTAGCCATATACAGTAAGTTAAGGATTTATTATGCTACTGTAAATTCACAAAAAAGGATTCTTTCCAAGTGATGTATTTTAAATACATGAACATGTGGTATAAACATTAATGATTTACAGTAAAAATAAATAAACATGTCCTGACCTAAATTCAATCCTCCACATCCTGTATTAAACATGATAAATAATGTAACATATGCCTAATTTTTTTCTATTTTTTTAAAAAAGTTTTATGAACACACAGTGCAGTGAAAGTATTTGCCACCTTCTGATTTTTTATTTATTCATTTTTTTCAAAGTTGTTACACTTTAGTGACTGGGATCATCATCTAATTTTAATATTACATAAAGATAAACTGAGTAAATGCAAAATGCAGTTTTTAAATAATGATTTTATTTATTAAGGGGAAAAAAGCTGCCCAAACCTACCTGGCCCTATGTGTAAAAGTAATTGCCCCCTTGGTAAATCATGAATTATCTGTGGTAAATTTTTTTGGGAAACCTGTGTTAAATT
>JAOVVA010000012.1:14002218-14013701 GCA_028565275.1 Leiocassis micropogon
ATATATTATTCCTAAGTATATATGTGTCACTTACAGTTTTTTTGTTACACTTATAAATATGAAGCGTATCATGGAATGCACCTGCTATTACTTTGCTAGTGCATGAACCCCGAAACTGCTCAGCATGTAGCGCGACTCTCTGTGGAGTAAAATCCTCATCAATCTTTCTGATGTGCTTTTGCACACACTTAATCCACTTAATCTTCTGTTTTGTTTTTTGCGGCTAAGAAAAATCATCTTTTTTTCTTGCATGCAATTGTGCTTACTGGAAATGCAATATACTATTACATACAGTATCTAATACAGTAAAAACATTCCATTGGGCAAGAAATCACTTTCTTTCCATCTGTGAGCTTTTTCATTACCATGGCAACTGCTCATAAACAACAACAACATTATTGCTTGAAAAATCATTTAAAGGAAGATAATTCTTGTTATATATTTAACAATCTGAGCACATTTCCACTCACAGCACAAAACTATGATATCTTCTCGATGATCTAATGCTGCTAACAGAGTTGTCTGGTTGAGTTTATCAAATGAAATAAATTGTTCTGTTTCCTATGACTTTTGTCAATGGGGGGATGGGGGGGGGGGGGGGCGCAATTGTGCCGGCTCTGCTTTAAAGTGATAAAGAGTAGATAAGCACGGTATCTTACATCAGGACGTCCCTAGGTGTAATTACTCCTTAAGACAACTGATATCCATCTGTTACCATTTGCATGAAGTATATAGTTCAGCATAATGGTAATATTGCTTTCTGGTTGTCTGTATCTGGATTAACACACAACGTGGGCATGGCCTAACCTGATAGCGTTTTAATAAAACAATTAATATAGGATGGACATGCCTGTTTTTATTATCCCACAATGTTCATGTTTTATTACATACAGTATAAAATGTCTCCAGGATACTGTACATCTACGCTTATTATATTATATTATAAAATTCATATTACTGTATAAGAGGAATACATTCCCGGAAATAATCATCAGCTCAATAATTTGTTTGTTTAAGCAGTAATTCGTAATCATGTTGCACTTATTATACCCATATTAATTAATTTTTCTTTCTACAGACCGATTTTGAGAAAGATGTGGACCTGGCATGTCAAACAGGTAAGTATTTTTAAGCCCTTCTATTCTTTCCCCTTTCATTCCTCTCTCTCTCTCTCTCTCTCTCTTGCTCTGGTTTTTTATTTATATTTTTTTGGAGATTGATATTTATTTGTCGAGTGAATAGTAAGACTGCTTAACATTGTGTCCTTATCATTTGCAGAGAGAGGACATCCATGTAAGTTCAATTTAAGCATTTCCCCTTTTTTCAGTTTTTTCTTTTTTCATTTTAGCTAAAATAGATTTGTCGTTATTATTTTGCCTTATGTATATACTTTGTAGTGCTAAATTCTGCAATATGTAAAAATAAACTAAAATTGACTATCTATCAAGGTTTTTTTTCCCGAAGACAAAAAGACTAATGTAGAAGCATAGAATGTTCCATGTTGTTTGTTTAGTGGGCATAAATGTGGAAATGAAATTCAAATATAGCTAATCTAACCAGCAATAAACTTAGATCTTTTGCTTAATTTAGCTTGTAATGTTCCAAGTTGCCAGAGGGCTATGAAAAACACTGCAAACTTACTACAGAACATAACATGTTTGATAAAAAACAGATTTAAAAATTGGAAATGATTGGCTTAAACTGCCATCCAAAATCATCCATAACAAACACTGAAAACATTTAAGATATTTAAAATTTAATATTTATCTACTGTAAATATTTTTTTATTATAAATGACCTTATAAACTCATACTTGTTTAAAAACAATCATTTCTGTTTAATTAATTTTTATTTTGTATAAAACAGTGCAATAATGTTTATTCCCAGTGTTTATAAAGAATTATTGCCAAGAACTATAAACCACAGATATACAGTAACAGTTTATGAATCTGGACTTCATGGAAATCGCATGCACATTTAGCAGCCTAATTAAATGATTGAATGACATTTAGATGAAACTACTAATTCAAAAATTCACCTCTGACCACTTTTTTTGCATTTGACTCTAAGCAGTAATTACAAGATCATGAGATTCTTCAAGCGTGATGTTTGTTATTCAGATAATAAGATGTTAAATCCTTTTCCTCCAGGAGGATTATTGAATTTTTCTGTGCATGCAAATCTGTGAAACTTCATCAGAACTCTGCTTTACTTTTGTTTCATTCCTTCACACCTGCATGCTATGATTCAACAACATACCATGGGGGAAAAAAATTGCGCCCTTTTTTCTTTCATCATTCTGATTTCTGGCTTCCTTTCCAATGTGCTCATTCTCTCTATCTTATCTTTGATATTTTCCTCCCATCATTTATTCTTTTCTCACCGGTCTTTATTAATCTCACGTATCCACATACTTCGGCTAACTTTGTGACCTCTGTTATGTATTTGTTATATGTCTACAATCTGTCTATCATACACTGTCTTACTATCTGTTACTGTTCATCATTTCTCATTCTTTTATCTCTCTGCTATGCGTTTTCACTTTGTGCCTTCACTTTTTTTCGCTCTGCGTTCTCTTGCCGTCTATCTTGTCTTGTGCACTCGACCTCTGCTTCTGTCTTTTTCTCTTTTTCCTGCCTTTGTGTGCACTCCCTCCTTCTTGTCTTCCCTCCTTCTGGGCCCTCTCTTTTTCTTTCTGTCTCTCTTTCCTCCTTCTCTCACTCCCTCAGTCATCTTCAAGGAGGTGAACACGTGCAACCCAGCTAGCATCACAGGCACACTGTCACGAATTTCACTGGATGATGAGGATGATCCCAAGTTAGCCACGCATCAAGAAGGCCTCAACTTCAGCAGTCTGCCTGGCAATATCCCTCCACCGAACCTCCTAGCACAGGTGCCAACTCTGGGCACGTTAAACGAACTTAATGAGACACCCCGGAAAAAGGAGGTCAACATGGAACAGCAGGGTCAGCACCAACGTTCTGCACCAGTTTACTTGTGCACAGAGAGTGCACTCGGTTGGGCACGGTCAACTACTGCTGCCACTGACCCAACCAGCAGTATAGGTGGTGGTGGTGAAGGGGACTACATGGTACTACCACGGCGGACGGTCAGCCTCAAGCCCAATTCGATGCAGGAAGAGGAAAAGCCTCTCAATATCAGCGTGGAAGACCCACCTTTTCCTCCGCCCCCTTCACCCATGACCCTGCACCCGGCCGAGAGCGAGCCGTACCCAGCGGACTTTGCCACTGTGGACCATGTTGGTGTAGGTCTGAACCGATCCTATGGTACTGTCAAGCAGGTACCTGGCCTCGCCAGTGCCCGCACGCTGCAGGTGAAGCCAAGCCGACCATCCATCAGGCAGATCTTCACTTCCAGCAAGGCAGAACGCACCCGGACCCTGCCCCGCAATTTGGGCAGCGCCAATGCCAATGTCTCAGCTGGCTCCCTGGAAGTAAGTAAAGCTCAGCCATTTTTCTGGCACACAGGTTTAAAGCTGTCCTGTTAAAACTGGGACAAGTCCATCTGTAATTACAATGATAAATCTGGCACCACTCTTGTAGTGTGTAAAAGTGTATTTTCTCGCAAAGGTCTGAGTAGACTACTGGAATCCTAATATGTTCAAGAATACATTGTTTCAAAATGAAAGATAACTCTTTACACGGGTAATCTTTGGTAGAAACATCTGCCAAACGTGTCTTAAAGCTATTCCAAACCAATAATATAACTTTTCCTGCTGGAAAGATAAGGAAGCAACTTTTGATTTAGCGAAAAAGAGTCTTTTGCAGCATGAGGCAATGATAGTTACCTAATGAAAAACAAGAGCAAAACAGAGCCACAGCTTAAGGATTGGCATTAATGCACTCATATGTTACAAATACCTATTTAAAATATTAATGTAGTATAGGTCGATAAGGAATAGCTTTTAATAGAGTCCCAGGAAATTTCTGATTAAGGATTATCATTGAGCTTAATGCATAATAGCAAGTAAAAGAGATGATAAATAGACAATTAGTTTGGTTTTATGGGAAAATCCACGGGACGCAAGTACTGTACATGTGTTTGGTGAATGTTTTATTTAGGATCAAACCTAAAACATCATTGAAATCCATGATGAGGGGCAGTACATTGGTATGCAGTAACAAACTATAATAATTCATGATCATCATTGGAATAGGAAGACTTGAATTCAAACCAAGAAACATAGTAATAGGCCCAAGCTTAAAGATGTGCAATGAGAGAAAAATAAGTCTTCTTTTGTACATCTCTTTTTATTATTTAATAGGGTTACAGTGCGTATGACCATTTTTTTAATTTACACTTAATGTGTTTTGATTTCTTTTAAATATATTATATCAAACACCACAAATTACCAACATTAGTACTTTACTGCAGACCAGTTCTTGGTAATTAGAGCCTTGTGATGTTTATGGTAACAAATAATTGGTTTATTTGTTGCTGCACTGTGGTTCAATTTTGGCCAATTTCTCTTGGCAAATTGTCTTTAATTCCCCAAGGTTACCAGAGGCTCTTTGATAGATGTGTAATTTCGAATCCTCTCTATGTTTTCATTGGGGTTCATTCAAAGCCGTCTCAAGTTTATTTGGCTAAGTGTTGGGACTTTGTATCTTGGTGAAATGTTCATCTTTTTCTCAGGTTTTTTGCTGATAGGATTAACATTTCCTGTGCAAGTCTATCATGTTTCCTTTGATGAACCATCACAACAGCCCGGTTTTGTTTGCATCCATTTCATGATGCTCCCACCTTCGTGCTTCTCTGTGCACATAACCCTACCTGCTCTAAACATAATAAGCTAAGTTATGTCCCAAAAAAATATATCTTTGTTTTAACTAATCAGAGTATCAAAAGGGTTCTGATTTATCTGAATGCTCTTACCTTCTATATCATGACTCTGAGAAATCTTTTATGGTTAATCTTATATTAAAAATTAATATTGACCAATAATTTGTCCATATTAGACTTGTTTTTTTAAATAGGCATCCAAGTCAGGCCTGGACTTTTGATTGTGCAGAAAAAGAGAACATAGTCATAAGAATAAAAACTACCTTTATTTCTCTATATAATCCCCTGCTACACTAATGCACATATCCCAGCGGTTCACTAGTGTTTGGTACCATCGAGGTAGAAAGTTTTCTCACTAAGCCAGAGACATGATCAGTCTGCCTGCTTCACATCTGAAACATTGGCTTCCCAGTTGGTTCAAATATGTGGAAATAACTTGGAGTGAGGTCAGGACTGTACAGAGGATGTGTCAATGTCTCCCAGCCAAGTTCCTGTAATGTGCAAGTGGTGCGATGGGCGGTATGAGGTCATGCCTCATTGTCCTGCAAAAAAAGGAAGCCTTAAATGATCGAGCAAAGACTTTTTTTATTATTAAGGTAAAAGGCTATTAAAAGCTGTTCCTTGGGGGTCAGGGTTTCAGATTTGAAGCAGGCAGGTTGATCATACCTGAGATATACTGAATCTTTCTACCTTGATGGTATCCAAGCACTAGTGAAACAATGGGATTAATGTATTAGTGTAGCAGGGGATTATATACTGTACATAAAATAAAGAAAGTTTTTACTCTCATAACTGTATTCTGTTATTCTGCACAATGGTTCTGGTTTAACTTTTTTTTTTAAAGTATAGGTCGACCCTAAATTTCAAATAATAGTTGTTGTGTGTACATGACACTGGCTAGTAACTAAATTAAATGTCTGTGTTTCTTGGAGTTCCTATGGCATACTAGCAAAAACATGCAAAAACATGCAAAAATAAAACAGTTTTTGCTAGTGGACTCAAATTATTAGACTCTGTATATAGGAACGAAGAGAATGGGATGGCAGAAGGTGACAGATTGAAAGGACAACAAGCATGTAGTGAGAGATTATTTGAGATGACAAGACAAGAATAATGAGGCAAAAATAGAGGTTCCAGACAACACCAAACTAAAAAAATGAATATTTTTAGACAGAAATGAACTGTACACATATTTAGCAGCCTCATATACAGTATATTTATTATCCGACAATTATCAGGGGAGGATGGTTTTAAATAATATGAAATAAGTCTGGTATCTAAAGCCAATATATCATGCTCTGTTTCATAATCCAGATATATACTTGGGTAACATATTTGGTGTCTGGATTCCTATTCACACTCCTCACCTGGCTACTGTCATAACTTGCAAAAAATGCTCTATTTTATCTTTTCTTTAAAGCACCCTGTCAGAATGCTGGCTGTCCAGTCCTGAACTGTATAATTCTTCATACATTCTTCATACATATATGTGATATACTTGCGTTTCTGTGGGTCTAAAATTAACCTCAGTCATTTAGAGAGGGACGGATGGAGGCGAAAGATGCAATGCCAAAGGAAGTGTCTAGGTTCTGTCCTTCTCTCTTAAAAAGAGACACACATACACAGAAACACAGACACACACACACACACACACACACACACGCTAAGCATAGCTGGATTTACAGAGGTGTTGGTCACATGGGATGCTTTTAAGAAGCACTTTTTAAACTTTAAGAAATGTCATATTGTGCTTTACACACACACACACACACAAACACACACACAAACACACACACAAACACACGTACACATCTAGTTATTGTGCAGTGTATTAAATTAAAGAGCACCCCACAGTGTGAATACAGGAAGTAGTCACATAAAAAATATGTGCTTTTAGTCCTTTGTCTGAGAGTCAGTTTGACATTAGCATTAATGGCCGTGTATTAAAATATAATAAATAAGGTCATTTGTCATTTCGTCTAAACAGTCTAGGGCTGTTTTTCTTTCTGGTCGCTGCTTTTTTGCTACTTATACAGTATATATCCAAATTGTTGTTGCTTAATAAGGAGCCACTTTTAAGAATCGGGACTGGAAAAAAAAGTAGTTTTCAAACTATAAAAAAACTATAAAAATGAAAGGAAAAAAAGGAAAAATGAAATCAAATAGGTGTGAAAAAAATAGTTATACTTGTGTATTTTATTATTTTGGTGGCACAGTGGCATCGTGGTTTTCACCGTGGCCTCACACCTTCAGGGTTGAGGGTTCAAATCCCACCTTCAGGTATGCATTTTCCCCGTGCTTGGTGGGTTCTCTCTGCATATTCCGGTTTCCTCCCATAGAAGACAGTGTAGGTGTGTCCAAATTGCACATAGTGTGTGAGCGAGTGTACTGTATGTCTGCTTGTGTATCCTGTGATCTTTCCAGGGTGTATGTACCCTGTTTAGTGCCCCAAATCCCCTGGAAAGGCTCCAGGCTTCCCGCAATCCTGTACAGGATAAGTGCTATAGAGCATGAGTAAGATTTTATCATTTCATTTGAATTTACACATGAATACATACATGTATTATATACAAGCTAACAGCTAACAATAATGTTCTTTTTTCAATGCCTGAAATTTTTATCTTTTTTAAATAGGAAATCTTATCTTAAGCTATCGACAGGAAGACAGGATATCATGAAAAAAGTATGGCTTAAACACAAATGCTAACAGACATTAAAAAAAAACAAATTTTACCTCAGAAGAAAGAAATATTACCTGGAGTCATCAAAAGACCACTGATATGTTAATGTCGTATCCAGGAAGAAACATGTAATAATTGCTACTTTCTGTATGCAGTGATGTCATGCAGTAATCAAGCTGTTAGTGTAACAGAGTCAGATTTTACAAGGTTTAAATGCCAGTTGTCAAATTGTCTACAATATCCACATGTTGTCTTGTATGCTGTAAAAACAGTATTCATCAAAAAACTGACAGGCATTTTACCTGAGGAGATGAGATTGTTGATCAGAGAAAGCAGAGATAAGCTGAGAAAGATGATGATTAAAGTATTTACTTGTGTTCTTGTTTGCAAAATTATAATAGAATATATGTTATAAATAGTTATAAATGTAGATATAGCCAAGCCTTTTGCTTGTTATAGTCTGCATAGGGATAACTAGGATTAGTTTCAAATTCAATTGTAGTAAAATACTCTAGATTCTAGGTTAGGCGGCACGATGGTGTAGTGGCATCTTGTTGCCTTGCACCTCCAGGGTCCGGTTTCGATTCCCGGCCAGGCTTTATTCCCGTCTCTGTATGCATGGAGTTTGCATGTTCTCCCCGTGCTTGGTGGGTTCTCTCCGGGTACTCCGGTTTCCAAAGACCTGCAGATTAGGCTGATTGGTGTTCCCAAATTGCCCGTAGTGTGTGAATGAGTGTGTGAGTGAGTGTACTGTATGTGCGTGCCCAGCGATGGATTGGCACCCTGTCCAGGGTGTACCCTGCCTCGTGCCCTAAACCTCCTAATAGGCTCCAGGCCGCCTGCTACCCTAAATACAGGATAAAGCTGTATAGACGATGAGAAAGTTGAAATGTAGATCTAATTTATTCTAATACTCATTAAAGGCTATGTGCTTTCAGAAATAAATGACATTATTGTTTTTATTTTTATTTTCTTAAACATGTATGGAGCCGAACATGTAGTATGAATAAGTTAATACAGCAGTTGTTTCAAAATCCATGATTTTTGGTGATGTCACTGATTGCGTCAGCCAGTTTTACAAAGGTGCATTTACCACAAAAAGGATAGGGTGGTCAGCAATTCTAGGGACACATACAAAATGTTTATTAATCTTATGAAAATGGAATAGAAACAATCAAAATGATTTGTTTTATTCAAATTTGGTGAGAAATACGACATATGAAAATAATTTTAGTTTTTGTCATTTAATTACGTATGAATTGGGGGAAAAAAAGTAAGAAAATGGTATAAAATAGAAAACCACATTGCAATTTTGTATTGATATTTGTCTATGTACAGTATTTGGCCATTTATTATAAAATCTCAGAACGTCATTATTTGCAATAAGCTTGTTATAACTGATTCTAAAATGGACACTATAGGCACTTTATGGTGATATTAACCCATATACAGTATATATAAAAAAACTATTGTGTAAAAGTTTTTTTTAATACTGTAATAATTTTTTAATTTAATTTAATTTACTTCAATTCAATTTAAACCTTTATATATATTCTAGTTTTATTACAAGTAAAGTTAAATATTATAAGACTTTCTTGTTTTAATTTCCCTGATTACACAAAACTCCAATATCTCAAAATATTAGAATATTTCCAAATAAGATTTACAATACAGAAATGTCCAATTTCTGAATGTGGCTTGTCATGGAAGTGATCAGTCTGTGGCACAGATGTTATTGAAGACCTTCAATTCTTGTCCGTATTGTTGGGTTGGGTCTATCTCATCTTCCTCTTGACAACCCCCCATAAATTCTCTATGAGTTTCAGGTCAGGTAAGTTGTCTGACCAGTTAGTGTTAGTTGTGGCTAAGTCTTGCTGGAAAATACAATTGTCACATTGATAAAATTAGTCAGCAGCATAAAGTGTCTTTAAAATCTTCTGTTAGATAACTACAGTATGTTGACTTTGTACTTGATAAAACACAGAGGATTAACACCAGCAGATGACATGGCACACCAAACCATTACAGACTGTAGAAACTTCACACCAAAAGTTAAGCAGTTTCTGTGTCTCTCTACTTTTCCTCCAGATTCTGGGACCTTGATTTTCTAATGAAATGCAAAATTCACTGTCATTTAAAAAGAGGACTTTTGACCAATTAGCGCAGTGAGTGTCCAATTCTGTTTTCTGTTTAGCCCTGGTTCTATGATACTAGGAATGGAATAGTTTTAGCCAATTTCTTAAAAATATCTGTGAATAGTGGCTCTTGATTCACTGATTTCAGCCTCATTCCACTCCTTGTGAAGCTCTCCAAAGGTCATGAATAAGCTTAGCTTGACAGTCTTCTTAAAGCTGCAGTCCTACCTGTGGCATGCCTGTTTCCTACCACATTTTTCCCTTCCAGTAAACTTTCCATAAATTTGCTTTGACATGGCACTCTGTGAACAACCAGCCCATCCAGCAATGACCTACTGCGGTGCAACCACCTTGTAGAGGGTGTTGCTGTTTGTCTACTGGACAACTGTCAAGTCAGCAGTCTTACCCATGATTGTGATTTCATGTACTGAACTAAGAAGATACATGGTATTTACTGTCTTCTGTTTTAAAATAAAATATACTAATATTTTGAGATACAGAATATATTGCATAAAGTTACTGTACATTCTCACAAAAAGGCATAAGAATAAAAGTTTTACATAAAGAACATTTTAACCAGAGCTTATGAGACAACACAAAGAAGTACCAACAGTTTTACCATAAAGAAATCCAAATGCTATTAAAATGCAAATTGGTAATGCCCGCCAATCCTGCATACACCCACCTCTTTCTCCTGGTAAACTGGTGGTGCGTGTCACATGTCTAATAGCTGTTAGAGCACTTTGATTAATCAAATTAATTGCCATGACAGGGTTTAGCATTTAAAAAGTTCTCTAAGGTGGCTAAACATATTTAAATACAAATACAAAGTATATTGTCACATGGTTATTGTTAAGTGGGTGGTGTACTTCCTCAACACAGAGAACCACATGCATGTTTGGTCAATAACTAATTAACATTTAAATTTCATACACTGTCACATCTGGATTTTGTGATTGAAGATTTGTTCTGTTGGTTAGTGATTGAACACATTTGTGTTGGTGTGTTAATAATTTCTTGATAAATTAAAGGATAAATTAACGGAATCAGTGCTTTCTGACAGAGAGAACACACGTGGTCACAATGTTATAATAAACAGTAATAATGACTATACGGGTGACGTAGTAATGGGTCATTCATAAACGATTTGTTCTTTTTGAATGAGTCTATAACATGACTCAGAAGAACGAGTAGTCTCGGAGAGTAATTCGTTTGTTTTCTCCTTGCTCGCGCATGCGCAAAGCATCGCAAAACCTCCATAGGTTATGTGCAGGAAACCGAAATGAGTAGTTACCTCTCGAGTCTTTGTCCGAATTGTTCATTCTTTTGTCACGTGACTCCCATAGATGCTATGCAGTGCATTAAAAAGGAAACAGAATGGAACAGTTCTTCTCATGAGTCTTTTGGTCCGAATTGTTTATCTTTTGTCACATGACTCTCCTAGACTCTAATAGCTTAAAAGAACAAATGATTTGGACCAGAAGATATGAGAGAGGCATGTTGGCGGTCTGTTTATTGAAAATGTAATTTTATTTTTTTTCTGATGAGTGAGATTCAAAGAGCTAAGTCATTAAAATGATCCAAACTTCCCGTCATTATAGTGACTCATGTGCATTGAGACTGGGCATGGGAGACGATAACCTATAATCCTGTAGCATGTGAGAGAGAGAAGAACCGTTGGTTTAGTTGTGATCATGTGACGCTCGGCAGACAAAGCGCATACGTACTACTCGTATATCAAGACCTTGCACGTTTATTAAGTCAAAATTAGTTAAAAAAAATTTAGCTTGGCCTCCGAGTGGCGCAGTGGTAAAGCGCTCGCCCTATCATCCGGAGATCGCTGGTTCGATCCCCGGGTGATGCT
>JAOVVA010000012.1:14035940-14055583 GCA_028565275.1 Leiocassis micropogon
CTGTTTATTTCGAGGTCTAGGGCCCATAATTTTTTTGACGCCATTAACAGATCTTTATACTGATAGATGCTTTTGCCAAATTGGTGTGAAAAGTAGGAGTAGTCTGTTTATTGTTGTAATGCTTTTAAAAGTCAAGCACATTGCTACTTGATAAATAAGCTCGGTTGACTCAGCTGCGGTGAACCGTTTGATTTGCTGCCCATGGTTCCTTTACAGGTTGAACTATAGCCCTACCGGCCTAATTAGCACAGTCTGGCAATTGTTTACTTATGCATCTATAAACAAACCAAGGAAAAGGTCAAAAGGCTATCACATTTGACTTATGCTGTAGGCTGCTATTTAGTGAACTATATCTGACACAGCAGGTGTATTTTCCAAATGCCAGACACACACACACAGCGAGTACAGCTAATATCATTATCCAGGGGTGCCAGCATTCAGCAACATTTCCAGCCCAATTTGATTTTATAAAAACACACAAAAGATTCAAACCTTGCCGCAAAATTTTGCCACTGGGAAAAGATTCGCAGTCGTACTTCTCCTTGCCTCTGGTGGGAGAAACAAGCTCATGCTAGTGCGCACACATTTTACATTGTATGAAAATTACCTGTCTAGATTTGAATTCTGCCTCGGGTCTGTACAATATGTGTGGAGTTTGCATGTTCTTCCCGTGCCTGATGGGTTTCCTCCAGGTACTCCGGTTTTCTCCTACAGTCCAAAGACATGCAGGTTAGGCTAATTGGCATTCCCAGATTGCTTGCAGTGTGTGAATGAGCATGTGTGTGTGTGCGCGTGTGTGGCCCATCCACGGTGTACCCTATCTCGTGCCCTAAGTCCCCTGGGATAGGCCCCAGGCCCTCTGCAACTCTGTGTACAGGATAAAGCGTTATAGACAGTGAGTTAGTGAGTGAGTGAAAATAACATCACAGACACACAGTCTGTAATTACATATCACCTTAATGAAAAAATTTGCCAGAGATGTGCTGTTAAACAAGTATGATCACTTTGGTCTTTTAAAATAAATGTGTTTATTGTTTCAGTGGTGTGAATGAATCCATGAAGGATAGCATTTGCTGAGTTGCTGATTTACAGTATATGGCCTTATGGCCACCTTATAGAGGGTCAGGGGTTTAAACGCTGTCACTGTTAGGCACGTAGGCAAGGGCCTTAACCCTATTCCCCATACAAAATTACTTTGCCATTGCTGGTCCAAAAACCTGGATAAGAATGGAGGAAGCTAGAAAACTGGCCCCATAAAAACCACCATTGCTACTGAATTGCCAGAAATCATGGCCCAATGTGCGCGACAGCACGAGAGGCACAAATGGTTTCTATTGGCTTTGTTTCTATTTTCTTTCTCTTCTCATTTAAATTCCAATGCCTTTTCCTTATTATCACTTGTCCAATTGTGAAGTATTAATGCATGATTTGTTTCCACGCTGCATGTCTTCCGCCACAGTTTGACAATAACCAAGCAGACAGCAAACCTGAAGGCATCAAACAGAGAAAAGGTAAAAAAATAAAATAAAATAAAAATCTTGAGAGCAGCAGATCTGCCATGACCAGCCTCTGTAGTCCATTCACTTGTTCTTTTCCTCCTCTCCGCTCTGCAGTCTCAGTAGTAATACTCAAACAAGCATAGATCTGTAAGTGACTCCCTTAGCTTTCTCTCTCTCTCTCTCTCTCTCTCTCTCTCTCTCCTGATACACAGAATGCTGCTGTGATTGCTGCTTTTAGCTCTCTCTTTCTCTACTCTTTTTTCTACCATTATATACTTCTTCTTCTGTCTCCTGTGTATTTAGCAATGACCTTGTTTGTCCAGGACAAATCCTATACGCTGTCCTTCTTCCACATGTTTTTCATCTTTCTCCCCATTTACTTTCACTTAAGTGCATAGCGTTTAATTTATCGATTGATTTATTTGCTAGAGTGCTAAAAGATAATATCCTTTTTACTTAACAGTAATACTTGAAATAATAACTTCTATGAATAGTGATAGCAATAACCTTTGGTAATCTCTCAGCTGCTTCACTTCATTTCAATCAGTAAGCACACTTCTATGGTACTGTACAGTAGTTCACATCCGACAGTGCGTTCAGGATATACAGTGGAACCTTGGATTATGAGCATAATTTGTTCCGGAAGTGGGCTCGTATTCCAAAACACTCGTAAACCAAATTTAATTTTCCTATTAGAAATAATGGAAACTCAAATTATTCGTTCTACGCCCAAAAAAAAATTAAAACATAAAAATAATTAATACAAAATAAAAAGTCAAAATAAATCCCGACAGATAAGTGTTTCCATTTATACGCGCAGGCGCTGTGTGTGTGTGTGTGTGTGTGTGTTGGTGTGAGTGAAGGAGCACGGTGTCAAATTACGCGCGCACACACACACGACAGGCTGATACAGAGAGGGAGAGAAACAAATGGATCTTTACCCTCTAATGAGACATGCTTTTGCTTACGCGCGCACACACGTGTGTTATAATAAACAATACTCGTGCGCTGTACATACGCTTACAAACACAAAATAAAATATGTTTCACACACACACACATGTGGTTACAGTGTTATTGTAAACAGTACACGCATGCACGGATGTTGATTATACCAGTGAGAGACGAGCACTAAGACCCAGCAGGGGAGGCGATTAGCTAGCCAGAAATACACCATAAATACAAGATAAGGACAACAAAACTTTGACACTGTTATCAAGTGCATGTATTTTTATTACCCAACCTGTGTTCTGTGTGTTTTATTTTCTAATTTGTGTATTTTGTTCTCTGGCCTGTCAAAAACGTTAAGCGCGAGCCTGATAATGGTAGCACGCCATCAAAAACCGTGGGACTCCCTCTCGCTTTGTATTACATGAGTTTTAAACACAAAGAAACATGGTTTCTCCTCCTGTTACTCCTAATCAGACACAAGAGTTCACTAGCTAAACAACTGGATGATAATACAAATCATCATCCAGTACATACCTATCCAACAAGGATAAATTGGCCATCATCTGCCAAATTGAAACCAAATTAGTGAACAAATAAATACCCTACCCGCGCAAAAATCAACCAAGATTACCTGTCTGGATGCCAGCTCATGCCTCTCAGCATGCCTAAAGTTAGGCCATAATAATATTAGATGTGCCCAAGCTGGTACATAATCACAAATGTTAAGTTCTCTGAATTGTTATTTCCTTTTTTTTCCGACTACTGAGATGCACAAAAAAGCATAAAGCATGAAGGAGATTAAAATACAAGCATTGACTGCAAAACACAGATTTTGTGTTTATGGACCCAAAGGAATATTAGAAGTAAAAGCTCTCCATAGGTACTTCTGTTGTAGTTACCTTCTACTATAGATATACAAAAACAAATAACATTTATTTTCTGCACAATAAAACTCCCACTGTTAATTTAACACTTTCAGTGATCGTGCACGGATTTGTCATGGTTCTGCCATGGACCTGCCATGGTCCAGGCGGCTGTTTGAGATGGCTCCTACTGTATATTTTGCGTTCAAAAGTAATAATAACTAAATTCTATGAATGTTAACCAGTGTAAGTCAGACATTGCTTTTCAACCATAACTCAACTGAATTATTTTTTTAAAAATAAACTCATGGGGAAATTGCTCCAGTTGTTCCCTGGCAGTTGGCGCCTATTCCAGACGGCATGTTTCAGCTCCTTCCAAAGATGCTCAATAGGATTGAGGTCAGGGCTCATAGAAGGCCACTTTAGAATAGTCCAATGTTTTCCTCTTAGCCATGGTGTGTATCTACTTAGCCATTCAGACAAGCTAAAGCTAAGCTAGCTAGGTTCTGGTAACTGGGCTAAGGTGGCTAAGTTTAATTTATACGGTAACATTTCTTTTTTTGCATTTGATTTAACTCCATCATCCATATCTTACTGTACATGTCGTCCCATTTAAATTTCTTTATTCCAGTTCGTTAGTTAGTGACCGATACAGACATCTAGCAGTTTTACACCTGCAATTAATTAGCCTCTATCAATTATTCATAATTCTATAGCTAAGGATTTTTTTTTTTCCAGCATCCAGGGCTTTTTGGGGGTGTTAAAATGCTCAACAAGTCATAAAATCAGCAGACAGGTTGGAATCTGCTACTATTAGGATGCCTAAGAGTCTTGGTCCTGGGCATGGCTCTCATGGGGCCCTCACACAGGGCCCACACATGAAATTTTGCTGCTCATGTTCATTGAGCTGAACAACTTTCAAATTTCATGTCATGGGCTCTACTCAACAGAAATTCAGTTATTTTGGGTTGTTTGCAAAACACACCCAATGGATTTTTATATACTTCTCATTGGGGTTTTATATGATTGCCACCAAACTGAGTCTATGCGACCTCAAGACGTTGAGGATGCTAAATTGTGGAGGTATTTTTGATACCTCAAACGGGTCAGTCTTAAACTTATGCCGAAAAGTGGTTAATACCTTTCTGTGTGATATATTTTCTCAGCATCTGGGGTGTTTTGAAGGTCTTGACTATTTTCTAATATTTTCTAATATTGTGTCATAATGGTATTGATATGTCCTCCTTTAAATGCATTTGCCCACTGTGCCACCTGTCCTTCTGGTGCACCCTAGGTGCTTGGGCCCACTCATCTTTGCTTGCAACTATTGTATATTTAACATACATATACATAATTTTAAATTTTACAGTCATGAAAGGGAAATGTAGCCATGTAGACCAGAAAAAAATGGATGGTTATTTCTGTTGTAAAGGTCTATGTCTATGTGTATTGACAAAGTTTTTGACCTTTTTTTTTAACATAGTTTGCTTAGTGCATTTGTGCTTAAGCTAATTTGTCATGGTCATAAATTAATGTGCAACACAGACTTGGGTGAACTAACACAAAAGGAAATGTGACGACTGTTTAATCCATTGAAACGGTGGGAGTGTTAATTAATTTTAGTCCAAAATTGGTTGAGCTTTAGCATCTCCTGAGATGTCTTCTTAGTGCATACCCTGGAATAAGCCAGTTAATTATTTTATCCGAACCACAAACAACTGACTTGTTGCCACTGAAGACCATTTCTCATTAATGCATCTTGAAGTCATACATAAGCTTTTTAAACTAGTATTTAAACCCACATTAGCTGTAACTCCCATAGAAATTCATCCAAAACCAAAGTTGAGTCCAAAATCCATTATAAAATTCCGTTATAAATGTAAAATTGTTATGTTTAAATAACAAGCATATTTACATAATAGTCAGGAATACCAACGCTTTTAAAATGCCAGCAGCGTTATCAGTCAATTAAGCACTCCACACAGGGTCAGAAATCCTCTCTGGAATGTCTGCTGCATTTTCACTTTTTCTCTTGCGCAACCTTCTTTCTCTCAAATGATCAAACTTGCCAATAAATCTACATATTCACACATAAATAAAACCGTGAATGTGTGATTGTTTTTCACTGTTGGGGCTGGTGTGAAACAGATGACTTGGATTAAGTACATTGGCACTTGAATTTAATTCTCCCCTTAGAATTCTGCCACTCTGTCTATATGCGTTGTTTACCTTTTGTGTGATTCTCATTAATGCCCTTTGATCTCTGCAGTCACTCTGATATCTGTAGATTTTACCCAGGACTTAAGTTGAACTTAATTTTCCGCCTTTATTGTGCTACCAAGAAAATATCAAGGTTGACGATGATCTAGATGATATGATTTAGATATCTTAGCAGCACACTTAACTATTTGATAACCTCATGATAATTTATTCCTTTAAACCAAAGCAATTATTAAATCTTGCACAGCTCTGTGCCACAAGTAATACAGCACTTTGATGTTCCTGCTTGTTTCTGATCATACATATAACCATAAGAATAGGAAAACAATTTAAAATATTAATTAAAGTAATAAAGATCGCAAAACATTTAATGCTATATTTAAAATGATCAAAATCTCACAAAGTAATCTCACAAATCTGAATCTGAAACTACAAAATCTGACGCAAGTAAATTTTATGCACTGAAAACTTTATAAGGAGCAAATGTATACACTTGCAAATAAATGCAATTATGCAGTCAGACAATTATGAAGCAATACCATAGAGACATAGGTCAAGAGCTTTAGTTAACATTTACTTCAAGTATTAGAACGAAGGGGGAGAAATGTCATCTCTATGGGGTGGTTGCAGAACCTGCTTATTCCCTGGTATTTCCATGTAAAACAATTACTTGTGTTTATACAGAGGTATAGAAAAAGACAGTGGCTTGTTGATAAAAGATTTTAAGAAGAGTTGTCAGATTCAAAACCATGACTATGACAGACAATGGTTAGTCAAAAAAGAAAAATCAACTCTTTACAACCATAGTGAGCTGAAATGCACATTTCAGCCTAAAGCAGATGATCTGTTATAGCAACTGCATGGGGTGCCACTCTTGTCAGCTAAAAACAGATGTGTGAAACTACAATGGGCACAAGTTTACCTAAACCTGGTCAGGCAATAGATGTCTTGGTATACCTACACCCAATGTAGCGTCAAGGTGCTTTCACACCTTAGATCGTTTGCTCTGGTCTGAATAACTCGAGTTTGAAAATGTGTTGCGTTTTTCCACTGGTTTGGTTTTTTTTCACACAGACAAACATCCAAGCTTATCATGTGAGAATGTCATCTCTACTTATTTGGTTAGATGAACTGTATCTGCTGTGGGACAATTTCACGATTGAGGAGAATCTGTGTGGGTTGATTGTCTCCCTGATGATTGTTCATGATGTAGCCTGAATTTACCACTTTAGGAAAATCATACAGTTTCAAAATGAAACACAAAGTGTTGATGCGCTAGATTTGCAAGACGTGCATTTCAACACGATACAAGAGACGGCATGCATTAATCCGACTAAACTGTGTATCCATCAGGGATGTACATTGCTCCTATTTTGGTCTGGTATGCTTTCTCACCAGGTGCATTGCACCAGAGTTCGCCAGATGATTCACATTTGGAGCACCCCTTTTCAAGGGTCTTCGTGCGGTTGTTTTGGTCCGCACTTTTTGGTGCGATTACTGTGGTCACACCGGACTAACCAATCTAAACTAGGAAAAAAAAAGAACTAAAGTTCAATTTAAATGGATTAAAGCCTGGAGATCTAAGAACAATATTATTTTATCTACTTGTGTATAGATAGTATGATAAATTTAGCCAAAGCTAGAGTATGTATTGTGATGGTCGTGTCTACAAGCTATTCATAGGAATTGCAAATTACATGACGAACTGTATAATTTAGTCTCAAATCTTACACAATATATACGCTGAATAAATCTTAGAACTTAATTGAAGTTAAAGAGAAAAGGTAAACAAGGAGAAGAAGAAGGAAAAGAACAGAAAGAGAAACAAAACCTTAAAAATCTCACCTGCACAATCACAATCCCAGAAGTAACGTCAAAATAATGAGCTATTTAGTTGCAACAATGACATAACATTGAAATATGGAACTTTTATGTTGAAATAATGACAACACTTGAAGGCCTTTTTCAAGACTTGTGGTTCAGGGCTTCCACAATGATGTACGGAATCCTTGAAGGATAAAACTGGAAAAATAACAAGTAATAATGTGTGTTCCTTATTCAAGTGGTGTGTGGAGCCCCGGGCTGTACATCGCTGCAGGGCTTGGGCTGAGAGCTCCAAACATAACAAGCCTGAAATTGAATGACAGCAGAGTAAATTAGGTATTTCTTTAATACTTGACTTGCCGTAGCAGTTTACAAGGGATTATTTCTCTAATGATGCATAGCTCACACATCAATGTCATGAGGTCTGTAAGAGTCTTGCCGAGCTCCATGGAGACCTGCGCTGTACTAACTTGAATGAAATCTGTACACCATTCTTAGCCAAATCTTTTTTCTAGAAACAAGTGTCAACAGGGGGAACACGGCAAAGTCAAACACACACCCAGAGTAAGTCTGAAAGCCCATTAGTGAATGCTGAATGAAGCTGTGGTGGAATTTGATGTAGTAGAAATACATCAAGGTAGTCTTCGTAGTATATTAAACATTGCAGACTCTACACAGAACTAACTTTATTCTATTTTTCACAAGCAGCATTTTAAAGGGTATACTGTAATTTACTAAAGACATTAAACCACAATAAAACATAACCACAAATCTGAAAAAGTGCATCATGGTTCTCATGAACAGAAATTGCCTGTATGTTAAATTGCCTAGATATTATTTTTACTAAACATTACAGTTAACAATGGTAACTGATCTTCCTGTGAATCATTTTTTTTGTTTGTTTTTTTAGTATTACAGGCGTTAACCATGACAGTGGATGGTTAATTATATAAATATTAAAAAAAGCTTTTGTCAGAACTTGCTCTTTTAATTATATCTTTACGTTTCATAAATTGGAGGATCCGAAACCAGTCTCCTCTTAGAAATTCTGTTTGTACAGTACATCTATATATCTGTATGTCTGTCCAGCTGATTTTGTCACAGCATCACGCAAAACTGTCTTGACAGAATTGAATGTAACCTTGCCACTCCTTTGGTATTTGCCTGAAGTTAAATCTGCACCATAAAGTAAATCAAAATGTTAAGTAGAAGGGACGGTATGAGCAGTAATATGTGCCAGATTACCTCACAGCAGCCAGCTCTTTTTTGGATGAATATAGTGTTTTTGCCCTCAAAGTGGGCGTGGCTCAACCGAGCCAATCAGTATGATTATTTACTGTAAATACAGAGTATGTGGAAGACACAGAAAAGACCTTAATGCGGTGAGGTTGAACATATCCAAACTGACACTGTTATGCGCTAAAATGTGCGCGATGTAACAATCTACTTAAAAGTGGTGTGTATTTGCCTGACAACAAAAAAAGTACAACTTTTTTTTAAACAAGCATTAACAAGAAGTAATACACACAACCTTATGCAATTCTTTGAAATAACAAGTTAGGCAGAGAGTTCTGCCGTACAGAAAAGATAGGATGACATGTATGTAGGCTTTAACCTGAAATAATGACATCACCGATTACATAAAAGCTGATCAGCTTATTTTTAGCTTTAACCTTTTAACTATTATTAAAAAAACGTTGACGGTTACTAACCCTAGTCTAATATATTTGTTTAATTCTCAAAGTACTTAATGGTGCACAACCACACGCCAGCTGAACATAGATAACTTTCACAATGCATTAGCAATTAACATCTGTAATAATCTGTAAAACATCTGTAAAAATTGAATGCATTGAACATTATTTCCTTTGCCGTCATGCCATATAGAAAAGCAATCATTGCTCAGTGACAGGACTCTGATGAGGACCTGAAAGCAATGCTTTTAAGAAGATTCCTAATTTCCGTATTGGCTTTTAGTTTCATTATTCATTGCATATTACAGTACTTCTTTAAGCATTAATACTAAAAGTATTTACAGCTCACATTGGTAGTATGTCAAAATAAAATTAAATAAAAAACTGACTTTTAGCAAGGTTTGAGCTCAACATTTATCACTGCTCTATTTTAGGACAGTATCATGTCATAATTATGTGGTTAAGTGCACAACTGTTATTGGAAAATAGTTCAGTGACCATGTTATTCCAGCTAGGTTTAATGTAGATTTAAAATCTTTTCCTATAACAAGGGAGAGACATATTAGGGATCATTTAATGCAATCACCCCTGGATTGAGATTACAATATAATTAGAAAATCTGACATAAATGGGACCCTCTGTAGACTATCCACAAGAGGTCACAGTCAAGAGGTAATGACTTTACTACTGGGATCCGTCCAGGAAATGAGCAAACTCAGAAGGAAATGGGCCTTGCACTCATAGAACGATGGTTGCACACAGTAGTGTGTTTCTTTCTCCTTGTAACTGTACTTGAAATCTGTCCGACAGTTTATTCATTTCCAGACAAGTGGTAGGGAAAATGGCTAAATAAATCTGTGATTTTTCTGGACTTGTGGGTGTTCACCCTATTACATTTATTTCGGCCATTTCACTACCACTTGTCAAGAAGTAAGCAAACCTGTTGGCAGATTTCCAGCTTGTTCATGGTTCAGTAAATGGTGAAGTCTAAAACCTTATAAGGGTCACAAGAAAAAGTGCACACACATGTACAGTACACCAGGATATTCCAGATAACAAGTACAGTTACACACAGACATAAATAATATGATTGCCTATTGAATCCCAATCCTGCAGGCAGGATTTTCACTCAATGTGTGTACATGATCATGATAAAGAGAATACTGAAAATTAATTAAAGAATACCTTCGCAACCACTGATGATCAATGAATCTGAAGAAGAAGAACATGAAAAACAAAACTGGACATGGGTGGGAAAAAAAATGAAAAAAAAAAAACTGAAGAAGAAAAAAAACGAGACATGGGTGGAAAAAATATTTTTGGGGGGAGGAGAAAAAAATGGGACTGGAGTCAAGTTTTGCGAGATCTCGCAAACATTTTGCAAGATCTCGCAAAACTTAACTTAGTGTTACCAGTTTAGTTCAGCAAGTGGCAGTAATGTGAAACTTGATCCATGACTGGGAAGGGGAGTGTTACCGATCCAGTCCAGTAAGTGCCAGTAATGCACCTAACAGCTGGCCGCCAACCGATAAAAAATAAAGGAAGAAGCAAACCGGAAAGATAAAACTTGGATTACAGTTACACATGCGTTGTTAAACAGGCATAGAGAGAATTACTGAGTAGAATTCTGAGTAGCTGAGTTTTACTTTCAGCTTGGCCTAAAATATAAAGACATTGAGTTTGTACTTGTTTTTTTCCCTCTCGCATCCCATGTCCTGTTTTTGTTTTTTGTTTTTTTATCTTCCTTAGTTTTTTTTTTTCCTCCAAAAACCTTTTTTCCTTCAATGGATTTTCCCCCCTCAACCATGTCTCTTTAGGGGCTCCGTAAGATACTGTACTGTTAATGGTTAACAGGTAAATTATTTTTTTTTCTGTCTCATATTGATTAAAAATTATAACAATTTAATCATTACAACAGAATATGCAGTTAAACGAAATGCTTAAAATATCCGCCTAAATGTAATATTTTGCAAGTCAGTATGTTTTTTTTTGCAATTTATCATGAAAGCCACTTAAAAATACAAATCCTGGTTTGTGCAAGAGCTTTTTGTATATTGCAACACTACTGCAATTCTGTAATGCAGTGGCGGCGTCAGAATTATTTCCTAGTGCGCGCAAGAACCGCCTTTAATACAGTACATAGCTTCAGTGTCTGGGTCTCAGCGAGTGAGAGAGTGAGTGAACATGAGTGAGCAAGATTGATTCAGGAGATTGATTTTTGCACATGTCTGATACAACACCCCCATAAAACTCTGATTACTCTACCTTGTGCATTTGAAAGGCCAGACATGGTGCTGCTGTTGCTCTCTGCAGAATCTTCACTGTGTGCAACAGCTCGCCTTCTTTCTTTTAAGCTTGCAAAATGTTCGGCTGTTTTCTTTTGCCCCTTTCTAGGGTACTTATTTGCTTGCTAACACACAACATGAGCTAAATGTGGGGGAAAAAGTTAGAATGCCACTGACATGAAAACTGACCAAAATCATAATTTTTTTTTTTTTTTGTACAGTACATGCAGGAATACATCTGCCAGAGCACTTATGAGCTGTAATGTTTGAGTCACTTAAGAGTTTATATTGTTCCAGTGAACTGCAATACAGGATTTTAATGAATTAAAATTCAGCAAAAACACTTATAAACACCCACTTTGCTGTAGTTGCAAAGATTGGCACAATAAAATTAAAGATGCATATAATTATTCGCCATTTATAAATGATATGCTGTGTGTATAAATATAAATATATATCATACTCTGATTATAATGTACCATAACACTAAGACGCATTACGTATCCTGTCAAATAGACTACTATAATCTTGGTAGAATCTTACACAGTTGTCCAGGTCTTACACTTTTTAGACGCTCCCTTACCGACTCCATTACTATAAAAACTATTCAGTAGATTTTAACAGAAAAAAATCATTTAAAATAAATCAATCAATCAGTCCACTCCAGAGTAATATAAAACACACAATTTAAATGTCTCCAATTGAAATTTGTCTCCAATTGAAATGTTAATCTCGATTTTAGCTTTAGTAATATTAATAACTTAACCAAACAATATGTATCTAAAATTAGTTTTTAAATTTTTTTGCAGATTTATTATTTTGTTTATATCTATTAAGTATATTTTAGGAATCATCTTGATTGCCTTTTGACTTTAAAATGACTATGATATCCTACGTCTTGCCACAAGGGACACTTGATTCATGAAAACTGAACTGCACTTTAAACAAAAAGAGATGACTCTAGATTTTATGTTTTGTTTTTTTTGTCAAAGAAAAGTGTTGCAGTGCAAGTGCACTGCATCACTAAAGCACCGAATAATAATGCACTGTGGTGATTTTAAATAAGTTGAGGCTTTAGGCGCTGTATCCCATTAAGTCTCATGTCCTCTGGTTTTAAATGAGCTTGGGCCAAATAATAATTGGTTCAAGCTGAATTTACGTACTTTATATACTGTAAATAAACTTTTGTAGTTCATGACAATATGACTGAACGCACACCAGTGCACAAAGCAACGTACATAAAGACATGGATGAGTGAGTTTGGTGTGGAAGATCTTGACTGGCCTGCACAGTCACAAATGTGCTTCTAGAAAAATTATTTAAAAAATCACATAAACACATTCCTAAACCTTCTCAGAAGAGTTGAAGCAGTTATAGCTGCAAAGGGGGTGGGGCCAACATCATATTAAACCCTATGGATTAAGAATTGGATGTTACTCAAGTTCATATGCATGTTAAGGCGTTGAGAGAGACAGTGGCACTGAAGAAAAGACAGGAGGCAGAGTTGGAGGGAGCAGAGATGAAGATGTTGAGGTTCTCTTTGGGTGTGACAAGGAAGGATAGGATCAAGAATGATTTTATTAGAGGGACAACCATGTTAGATGTTTTGGAGTCTCTGAAGTCTGAGAGACCAGATTGAGGTGGTTTGGACATGTTCCGAGGAGAGATTGTGAGCATATTGGTAGAAGGATGCTGAGGTTGGGACTGCCAGGCAGGAGGTCTAAAGGAAGACCAAAGAGGAGATTTATGGATGCAGTTAAAGAAGACATGAAGTTAGTTGGGGTGAGAGAAGAGAATGTAGAGGATAGAGTAAGATGGAGGCAAATGATTCGCTGTGGCGACCTCTGAAAGGAAATAGCCGAAAGACAAAAAAGAAGATATGCATGTTAAGGTGAGCGAATACTTTTGGGAATATAGTTACGAACCTAATAAAAATTGAGGTCGGATTGATGACATAAATAATGGAATAATGTTTAAGAGAAAGAAAAAACATCTGTTTAATTTTTCATATCTTTGAATTATTATAAGTGTCCTATTTTCTATAATAGTGGGCCTTTTGATCCTGTTCTACAACGTGTTAATGAAAAAAGGAAAACACTGACAGTTTATTAACAGCTGCTCTTGCATCAGGGCCAAACAAAACACAAACCGAGTTAGGTACTGTAGGCTATTTGCCTTTACTCCATTTAATGCATCCCCTATGCAATCTTCCCTCTAGGGGAGTTGTAGATTAGACACAATTTATATGGAATCTTGCTTTTATACTGTAGGAATACTGTCATTTTTCATTTGTCATTTTTGTCAATTGATAGATAGAGTTCACAAACCCTCCAAGACTACGCAGCCCTCCATCAAGGTAAAAAGGAACCATGTTCGTTACTGTGATTCCCTAATTTTACTTTCTCTTCCTGCATTTCTTGATAGAGAAGGGAATGCGATGGATCATTTTATCCGCCGTTGGTGAAAAGAGCTTGCAGAGTATACGTACAGTAAGTAGTAAAAGAACTGACAGGTAGAGCTGAGTGGGAAAAGATACAGAGTATAGTCGGGAATCATTGTAAAGCGCATGCAGACAGAGGGAAAGAGAGAATGTGAAGGAGAGAGAGGGAGGAGGGGGTGGCTTTCACAAGCAGCATAATCACATTAGGATGTTTCCGGGAATGAAGTTTGGTTCCACTCCAATGTTAGCGACTCTTCCGCATTACAAAATATCTTCTCCAGGATTTAACATGCAAATTGTCTCCAGGACCATAGCGTTTGTATTCATTTTGCCAACTGTCATTGTTTTACAGTACAGTACATTAGAGAAATGGCAATAAGGTTGCTGTCACCCTCTTGTGGTCAGACAGTAGCACATTGCAGAAGTCGGGGGACTGCAGAAAAATGTAGAAAGAAAGAAAACTCTTTTTTTCGGCTCTCTTGTATTCTGTATTTGTGGGTTTTTTTTTTGTCATTTTGTGTGTTCAAAGATGTTTATGTTGTGATTTCTCCAGTTCTGTTCACAGCCTTCTTTTTACAAAATAGATAACACTAAACCATAGCACTACTCCCCATAGAACATACAAAGGTGTGTATCACATGCAGTCAACAAGGAATGGAGGTATGAAATGCTCAAAGTATGGGATAATCATCAAAGACTTCAATAAAAAGCATTTTTAAGGCAATTGGGAGACAGTAAATTGGGCCGAGAATAAAACCCTGTGGTATACCACTCATGGTATAGCAGGTGTTTTAAAATATGCTCAATACCAATATGTTAACCTGATGTCATATTGGCAGTGATTTGTATCTGATGCCATTGATCGATGATCGATTAGACTTTCGTCTAAGTATAAGGATGATTTAGCAGGATAACACAGTGTGCCACAATGCCACTTACCACTTTGTGTGCCTGTATATCTTTAGAATGTTAAATGAACAAATCTGTGTCTGATTCATGGAAGTGTCATACAACATCAAAATGAGTGATGATTTAACCTGCAAGCTACCCCACTAGTCACTTATTTACAAGTCATATGCATACACAATGAACTGATTTAACCTCATGTACATCTAATTTACACAAAACATACCTTAACTTATGGAGGCATTGTGCTAGTGGTCAAAAAAAAAAAAAGCAATCTGCAGTGAAAGCTCTAATAAATGTAGAAATGTGGAAAATAAAAAGACAGTAATTGAAGTATGCTATGTTTCTATAAAGATGTTCAAGGCAAACTTTACAAAAGAACTGTAGTAATGCAAAGTGTTTTATGTTTTAAGCTTGAATAGGTATGATTTAACTGAAGTTAAATTTAATTAAAGTTTTACACGCAGGATTATAGGCACACTAAGTTATGTTTCTAACTGTAAAAAAATTTCTATAAACAAAATCTTGAAATAACAATCACTGAAAATTAGAGAAAAGTAAAATGTATAAAATGACACTATATTATGCTACTATTATTTTTTTTTTTTTTTTTGTATATTTGGAAATTACTGTGATTGGTTTGTCCAAGGTTTTTCACATTCAGGTTACTGATTTATTTTTAGAATTTGTATGTATGGACAGTTCCTTGTATCCAAAGTTTAGTCCAGTTTGATGTTTAAGTGCAGACATTGTATACCGGTCAGCCACAACACTAACACTACCGTTAGGTAAAACAAATAACATTAATTATCAATTATATACTAGTAAACCCGGTGACAGGATTATGGGCACCAAAGTCTTAACTATGACTGTGCAGATCAAAGGGCAGCCCTTCTGCTCTAATCCCACAGAAAAGCCAATGTAGCACAAATTGCTATGCCACTATGCCAGCCACAAAAGACAGTTATTAGAACACCCAGTGCATCACAGCCTGCTATGTAGTGGCTTAGCAGGCAAATAGTTCAAGGTTGATTCTGCAGATCTCAACCCAAGCACCCATGGAATGCAAACAGGCAAGCACCATACTACTGTAAATTGAGGTCCCACCCCACATCCAACAGCACCCAAAGGATCTGCCACTAATGTCCCAGTACCAGACACCACAGCTCATCCCAGGAGGTCTCATGAAGTCATACCACAAGGGGCAAAAACTGACCCGGGGGCACATGGGGAACATACACAATATTGGGCATAATTTTTAGAATTTTAATGTTATGGCTGATTGGTAAGAACCATTTCTGTTGTGAGATCTTTATTGCAGTTTGGGTGAGAAAATTATGTAAATGGTGATGATTAAAAGTCTTTTCGTGCAGTAGATACAGTACATTTATGAGCATCTGTTGAACTTGTTTTGATACATACAGATGAAGAAAATGAGACATTCCATTTTAATTTTTATAAGTTATTAGTTAAAGTTTTCAAATTGCCACTATATTAAAAATTTTGTTGAAATTTGGTAAAACTACTAATACTGCAAAAGACAAGACAATATCTATATACAGCTGTGATGGAAAATGTCTTTTCTAATGAATGACGTTTCAACCTTCAATATATGTGTGTATGTTCACACACAGGACAAGGCCACAGCAGATGAGAAGCAATCCTGGGACAGCTTTAAGACAATGACAACTGAGCCATCATCCGGCTCTGGGGGACAAAAATTGGATCGAGTGGAGCTGCACAGTAAAGCTTGGGATGCTTCCCCAGCAAACACTCCAGACACGTCTGAGGGAGACTTCCAGACTGAAGTGTAAAAAAAAAGAACACACACAGAGAAATGGAATGAGATTTACCAAAAGGAGAATCTATAAAAGGATTATACATTTGTTTACGAGAATAGACCATTTAAAAAAAAAAAAAAAAAAAGACTTCTATATTTTCACATGGACACTTTCAGTGAATGAAAATGGGGCTCGGAGAGTATATGGGAGAATTTTTAACAAACTGTTTCTGAAATGTATTGATTTTACTCTGGAAAGGATTCTCTTTCACACATTTGGAAATTTGAAAAAAAATATTTCTGCACCATCCTTTTTATAGAGATAAAAAAAAAAACTACCCCCTTTCTCTTGTTTCACAGACTGATCGGCACCATAGGGTTCTGTTCGACATTTATGTCCTGTCTTTCCTAATAAATGACTCTGTATTTGGAGGAAGGGGGGAGGTTTAACATGATTCATTAATAGGATCAAGAATCAAACCACTTTTGAACTTGTCATTTTTATTTCGGTTTTCCCAACGTTGTTTAATTCATTTGCTTAAACAGTGGACGATTAAAACAAAAAAAGAAAAAAATGTGTGCAAGTCCAGTTTTATTCCTTCTGTGACTGTGTATTTTCCCCCTTATGTTCATTGACTTTTTTTTGTTTAAATTTATAGCAATCATATTTTGTGTTTTCACAAGATCATCTGCATAACAGAAGACTAATAATCTTGACAGAAAGAAGTATAGTTCCAATTTACCCTCGCTTCTGTTCATCTCAGCTAAAAACACTTATGGAGATCCTATTTCTGCTAGATAAAACGCAGCCGTCCGGCAGTATCTCTCTCTGCTCTGTAGTATCATTCACCCACTGCTTGAAGTGCTTATTGATTCCGCGTTGATTCAGTGGCTGCTATCCACTTAAAATGGAGGAAAATAAAGTCTGCTGCCAGTGACCCTAAACTATCTGTTAGCGCAAAGTCCATTTGTAATAGAGGCTCAATAACAGAATTTGTAAAAGGCGAAGCCATGCCATAACAGCAGAGCCTACATCAGCAAGGCCGAGAGAGATTTATTACCCCTCATGAGTGCTTCCGTTCTGTACTGAAGTCTTGCTAAGGTCCTATGAGAGGCAGAAAGGTCAGAACTCAACCCAAAAGAAAGTGGAATTACAGTAATTTCGGGTTAAGAGCGTTCCCTTTCAAAAGCTACACTCGATGCTGCGTGAAAACGCTATGGGAATATCTTTTTGTGTTGCCGGTTGTGAAGCATGTGTGTATCAAATACGCCAAATTTTTGGCTTATATAACCTCGGTCAGGTGACGTCATTTGATGAAGTGCACCTGCAGGTTATAAATAGGAGTGAACCGGAAACATTCCTCAAATCTTTTTGTCTTCAGGACTGACTTTGTGTTTGCGTGTGTGTGTTTACAAAGCAAATTAAGAAAGTGTGTAACTCACCGATATGGCATAGTTTCAGGCTAGATGCGTCCCTCCGTGTGATAAACCTCTTTCGGAGGGCGATCTCCACACTTTCTGCTTCGAGTGTTTGGGGGAAAATCACGCTCTCCTCGGGCTTCAGGGAGAGTGTGAGCACTATGACCTCCTCCCGATTAAAGTGCTTCGCGCGCGGCTTGCCTTCTTTAAAGAAAAGCCGCGAGCCGCGGCGCATTTCTGGGGATCACGCGCAGATCTGGCAGACATGCACCAGACGTAGTCTCCCCTCCTTTCTCTCGCGCTCTCGCCGGATCGGGAAAAGCGCTCCGGTGCTTCTTGTGAATGGGCAGGAGAGAAATCCTCTTTCGCGTCCGCGGAGATAGAGATAGAAACAAAAAGCACCTCAGAGCGCTCCTCTAGTGACGATAGAGCATATGAAGAGTTACTCGAAGTAGTAACGTGTGCGGTCGAGCGGCTGCATATTGACTGGCCGCAAGAGCGTGCTTCCCCCAAGCGCTTGAAATTAGATGACAGGTTTCTGTCAGGTGGCCAGAGGGCGGAGCCTCAACGACGCTCTCTCCCCTTCTTTAGCAACCTCCATGACGAGTTAACTAGCTCATGGAGCAAACCATATTCATCCCATGTTTTCGTGCCATCGATTTCGATTTATTCGAATATCGTTGATGCGGAAGCGCGGGGTTATATGATGATGCCCCAGATAGGAGAGACGCTTGCGGGTTATCTCCCTCCTGGGACATCATCCTCCCTGAAAAAGCCAACACTTCCCTTCAAGCCGTGCAGACTTTCATCTTCCTTGGTGGGAAAAGCTTTTCAGGCAGCGGGTCAGGCTGGTGCTGCACTACACACTGCATTCCTTCCCCGCCGTGCTCAAGAGTCGGGGCTGTCGGCCATCCAGTCCTGACCAGGTCTGATTCTCGCGAGACGGGAAACGCAGAAGGAGAGTGTGATGAGCCGGGCACCCCCTCGTAAAGATTGGGGTATGAGTCGCCGCGCTTCGCGATCCGCCTCAAAGAGGTCGGACCAGCACACTGTCTTCTTCACAAAGAAGATGCCCTGAGGTTCATGCGCCCAGGACCATGGGGGTGGCTCTCCCCAGGGAGGGGCACGTAGAATTCCTTTCGAGGATGAAGTGTTCTCCCTAGCACCCCCAGGAGGTCGGTGTACATGCTCCACCACCACTGGTGTTTTGGGCAACACCGTCAACGAAATGTTAGTTCTTCTGTCTTTTCCTGCCATGTTTCAGGATGCTGAACATCTAACATCTCACATCGCCCTCCGCGTTTCAACGGCGTGGTCTCCACTTCCGTGAAACCGGAAAGGGCGCATCTGCTGACTCTGAAGTTATAGACGTTGCTGGGAAAAGGGGCCATAGAACATGTTCCCCTACCAGACCTGTCAGGCTACTACAGTCGGTATTTCTTGATTCCCAAGAAAAACGGGGGGCTGCGTCCAATGTTAGATCTTCGCGGGCTGAACCGCTATCTGAAAAAATACAGGTTCAAAATGTTGACTGTCAAAGTGATTGTTCCTCAAATCCAACCAAGGGATTTGTTTGTGACAATCGATCTGAAGGACGCATACTTTCATATAGAAATATTGCCACAACACTAGAAGTTCCTGAGGTTCGCTTTCGGGGGCGAAGCTTACCAGTATTGGGTCCTTCCTTTTGGTCTAGCTCTCTCACCCCGCACATACACAAAATGCATGGATGCAGTTCTGGCTCCTTTACGACTCCAGGGCAT
>JAOVVA010000012.1:14068822-14080959 GCA_028565275.1 Leiocassis micropogon
GAGGATGTTTCCGGTTCATGCCTATTTATAACCTCCAGGTGCACCTAATCGAATGACGTCACCTGACCGAGGTTATACAAAAATTTTTGGCATGTTTGACAACATGCTTCAACAACCGGTCACGCGAGGAGCGTTCCCATAGCGTTTTCACGCAGCATCGAGTGTAGCTTTTGAAAGAGAACAGAGATCATTGAAGCAAACATACTGTGTCCGCAGTTGTCCAAGGTGAGAGCATGTAAAATACACAGACTGAGAGCCCAGTATGACAGAGGCTTTTTAAATTCATTTACAGCCCAGTACCATGCAAATGAAGATTGATTCGCATTGAAAGCTAAAGATTGATTAAAGATCATTGTTTGCATTCTACACAAATACATGGAAATATTCAAGGGAAGTTTAAACTGTCCACATGGTAAAGTTTTTTTTTTATTATATTTTATTATAATTATAATTAGAAATTCTAACAAAAATTTTAACTGCTCATTTTCATAGACTTACAATGACTGCATATGTAGAGATTTGATTCCTAACACAAACACACAATTCATTGACATTGGGTCAAAGAAAAATGTATTGACCAGACCTTATTAAATTTTAATTCGGTACCCCTACTGTACAGAGTTGTGGAAAAACCTGGAGCCCAAGGACTCTGGGCAGGGGTACACTCTGGACATGGGTCTAGACCATCACTGTAGCCTAAGTTCCTCATATAAACACTGATGTACTGTACTGTAACTTAAGTTGCAACTTTGACCAACTCCATACTCAATACGGCCATTATAGTTGTACCATATCAGTTCATGAACACAAAATCTAGTGGACTAATCCTGACGTGACTTGTGACTGATAGATTACTTTCATCTACAGTCTGAGCTGTAAATAAGTCAGTCTTAACCTTCTTCTTTATACTATTCCACAAGGGACATTCAAGTCACGCCAGGACCTTCTGATGAAATGACTTGTGAATCAAGATTGGCATTTAAAGAAGACTTTCAAGCACAGTGATGAGACTCTGAGCTGCAGTTAAACATTTGAAATGGTTCACACGTTTTAAACAAGCCTGTATATCCATAAATGATTATCCTTGCCGAGGTGGTTCAGATCCCACTGAGTAAACCCTTTGAACATTTAGTGAGACAAATGCCTGATCCTGAAAAAAAAATTGCTAACATGCAGAAGAAGTACATCTGTCTGTGGGAACTGTACACACAACCACATGCACATTACAAGAACTCAGCTGTGAGCTCATGCCACATCCCCATACACTCCTGACCTCACTCCAAGCCATTTCCACATGTTTTGGCAATTAATTTTCCCAGAGCCATGATAATTATTTCTCCTTTGTTGTTATCCAAGCACTAGGGTAACACTAGCAAGTACAGTACAGAAGTGCAGCGTGGAGAGAAATAAAGGTAGTTTTCACTCTTATAACTATCTCACACTCTATATTCTCTATATTGTGTATCCTGTAGATGGGGCCTGGAGCTTATTTCAGGGGACTTGGGTCACAAAGTGAGACAGGGCTTCAGTCCATTGCAGGGTCCACAATCACACACCCACAGTCACTCACACCCTATGGGCAATTTGGACACGCCAGTTGGACTGCTCTGCATGTCTTTGGAATGTGGCAGGAAATCGGAGTACCCAAAGGAAATCCACTAAACATGAGGAGAATATAACTATTTTCTGTTATTCTTCACAGTCAAACATCCTGGCTTGACTTAATGAGGAAAGCTGGTGATTTTGCCCTTGGTTCCACAAAGTACAGTACCAATATATTCCCTTTTTAGACAATTCTTAGCACACCATCTGATGTGATTTTTAAAAATTCATATTTTTATTCATGTATTCTGATCTTTAAAAGACTGAACATGATGGCTACATTAAAAGATTACAAAACAAAGATAGACATACACTAAAATACCAATAATGGTTAATATGGTTAACAATCACAAAGTGTTCACCAGAGCTCCATATTGATTTCCCCTGAGCATCATTTGAAATGTTTAGACATGTTTGCTTGTTCAGCTCAGGCTATATAAAGAGATTAATTTATTTCATTAGCATTTAGATCCCAGACCTCACACTTAAAATCAACAGTAAAGCAATATAGGCGTTATTCATGCTGTGCTCTGAGGCATATTGGTGTGTATGCATGTGTTTGTGTGTGTGTGGCTGATGCTCACCCATCCTTAATACTACCTATGATAACTGTCCTTGTAGAGTAAGTGCCTGAGGCAATACCCAATTTCACTTCTGAAAATGATGTCTGCATTTTCTCAATCCTGTTACAGCATTCCTTCCATTTTCTCATCCTGTACCAATAACAGCCATAAGCTTCTAAATCAACATTGTACAACTGAGGAGAATAGAACATGTAGGCACTAGACAATTGATGCTTCAGAAGAAAAAAAAAATCTTTAACGGAGAATTTACTAAAATGGAAAATATAACATTCTTACTTTCTAAAACTTGACTGGAACCTGGTCTAGAAATAATCTAAAGCTACATCGTTATATATCTACAGGTGTCTCATGCAGCGCATTTGCTTTTTGGGCGGATGTTATATAGAATGTTCTCAATATTCAGGTACAGCTTTAGAAAAATTAGTTCATAGTTCATTAGTTCTTTAGTTCATTGAGGTTTTTAGTATTCATATATGCACAGCTCTTATAAGGTCCTGCCACAGTATTTCAATTGGTTTGAGCTCTGGACTTTGACTGGGCCATTCCAAAACCCTGATTCTTATATTTTTCATCCATTCTCATGTACTGCACGAAAAAATTAAGGGAACACTTAGTCCTGGTTTGACTTGAACTTTACATACACATATGAGATAGATTTACTGGTTTGCTTTGGATCATTGTCCTGTTACATGCCAGAATTCCGAGGTATTAGCTATTGAACACACAGCTCCACATTTGCCTCTAGAATACTATGGTATACAGGGGAGGTCATGATCGACTTAATGACTGCAAGGTGACCATGTCCTGTGGCTGCAAAAAAAACACCCAAATCATCACCCCTCCACTTCTGCTTGAAATTCAGGTGTTTCCCCTGAATTGCTGTTTTCACCAAACATAGTATTGGGCATTAAGGCCGAACAACTCAATGTGATCACAGGTTTCTCCTGGCATCCCTTTCAAGCAACCATACTTTCTAATTGTGCTGTCATGCACATGAACATTTAACATACTCAATGAGGCATGTTAGGTCTGAGATGTCTGCATTCTTTGATGTCTGAGCTCTTAGATTTTCTCTAAACATTGCATGGTCTCATCTTGGGATTAAAAGTGCAGAGATGTTTTCTCCTAGGAAGTGGGCAACTATCTTTCTTACTTGTGATGGTGGGGCCTACAGCCAGCATCTCTTGCCATGTTCATGCTTCATGCTCTGGGAAAACGAGGCTAGGAAAGTGCTTCAGCACCACGACCAGCTCCACTGCTCTTTTAAGAGGGGCAGGGCACCTCAACTAACCAGGTCGACAGCAAATATCCGGTTTCCATCCTGCTGTCACTGGCTGCCTATAAAAGGACAGCCAAGCATCAGTCCAGTGAGAAGTAGGTCTTGGGTCTTTAATTCATGACCATTCTGACTCTCTACATATTGAGAGACCGACTACTGTGGAAACTCTTCTCCATGGGGCACACCGCCAAGGAAGGGGCAACAAAAAGCCTCAACCATATCCTCAGCATCGTCAACATCACCACTCAGCTTGGGACAACCACTGCCACAACCCAGAATTTATGAACTTGCACCTTCTCCCCAACTCTCATTTTGTTAAATAAAAGGCCATACTTAACCTCCATAACCTGCTGTTGGTTTTATGGCTTGCCCTGCTCAAAGCTTTACACACTGTAGAATGTTGAACTCCAAGTTGTTTGGAAATGGTTATATAACCCTTTCCAGATTGATGTGCAGCAACAATTGCTTCTCTAAGACCATTGTTTATGTCATTACCTCTTGGCATTGTGCTAACACACCTGAGTGCTCTAGACCAACAAATGACCAAAACGTCTGCTTTTATAGAGGTCTGCAGATTGTAATTGCCCGCGATGATCAGATGATTTTTCATTCACTTCACGATGAGTGATGGTAAACCATGTGTCTCTATAGTGACAAATCATTAAACATACTGTATAAACATTTATGGTAATGCTAGTAATGATCATTTCCAATGCATGTGACATTGTTTAAATATAAATGGTTATCTAATATAACCATTAGCTGAAACAAGTTTGTGGCGCTGTATATCTGGAGCTACCTGCTAGAAAAGTTGAGTTATCCTCCTTCAGGACAGATAAATATAGTGAACTTGACTATTTATTTCAGCTAGATACTGTAGTTATTTGGCCCCAATGCTGCGGCTGCCCTACCACCGGGCTCTGGGAGGCACAGGGGCGATAGGCTGGGTGCGTGATGGCTCAAGTGGTCCAATGGCAGCGACTCTGGACTTGCACCAGGTCCTTCATGCGGATGCTAATTTCCCGTGTTAAACCCAACCAGACAACTAGTTTGCAGTAAATTCTGTCTACTTACAGGCTACCTTCGGGTTACATCACACCATACTGTATATTGACTGCCAGTTTAAGGGCAATGCCTATGAAAATTTCATTATACCATATAATATAATAATCCACCCTAATGCACTTCATTATATAGTATAGCCTACAAGCAGCAGTGCAGCTGATCCTTCCTTTTACATTGCCTCATAGCAATGTTAGCAAAATGAGTTTTCTTCTTCTCCTGATAAAACACTCTGGGATTCTTTACCTACCTGAACATGAAGAGCCAATTGGTTTATGCCCTTAATACTGGAAAACTTTGAAACATTTCTGGCAGTTTAAGTGGAATTATTGGTTTTGGGGAACATGCAAAAGAATTACAGACTATTTTATAGGGATTGTTTATTGATTTTTTTTTTTAATAATATTAGCCATCTTTTAGCTCTGGTACATTTGCATTTTGCAGGTAATATGAAAATACAATCATAAATACTCTAAAGCAACTGCAACAGGAAAGACATGATGAAAACTATGAATTTTTAAAAATATTTTTTTATCAAAGAATAACCAGATTAGTCACTTTTATTTTTCATGTTCTGCACTTTTGGGGAAAAAAATTATAACATCAGATGCCAAGCCAAGAATTTCTTAGGCTAGGATTGGAACGCCATAGAAACCTTGCTTACGTAACTTGATTTTCTGTAATACTGTACATTTTAACAAAAGTATGTTTTATGAATTTTCAAACAGAGCATTATGTTATATATTGGTTAAATGTTGAAATATTAATAATAGACAACATGCAACACAAATGAAATTTTACATTTTAACTTTCACCCATTGGTAACATGAATAATCTGGGGACAGATTTAGGTTCCGTAAGTAAAACCACCTCCAATTGTTTTATTCATTTTACCTCAAATAACTCTCCAAAGCTTTAAATACATTAGATTAAAGAGTAAATCCCTTAGTCTGATTGGATAATTGGTATGAATGGGATACTTTTGCTGTTAAAAGAATGATAGCTGTTCATCCATTGCACAAACCTGTCCCTTGCCCGCAGTCATTTTCATTACCTTCATTACCAGCTCCCACTCAGGTCCTGCTGGCTGCTCCAGCTGAACCACGCTAACACTTTCGCATTAAATGACTATTATGGAAATGAGAAATGATTTCTGTGTTTTTCAGTACACCACTGGAGTCAGTATATGCTTATGCAGGCTTGTCCCTACAGATATATTATATTACATTCCACCAACTAAAAGGCACAGCATCTGTCTTGCGCCAGGTGACTCCACTGCCTCTGGCAAAGCCTGCTCTCTGTAACACATTTTCAGCCAACAACTGATTTGTTTTAAACCTTTCCTTTCAGTAAATTCTATCAAAAAAGCTTGAACTCTATCAAAATTACATCAGTGTCTGAGTTTTAGTTTATGTACAAGTATGTGCTGAAAATCACAATATATGATATACCCTTGTATAGAATATCATTATTACTTGTAATGCACCAATCCTATGACTGATACTATAATTTAAAAACTATTATTATATAATTGCTCTAATACTAATATCCATTTGGTAGCCATGCTGGCTTCCTACAAGCTTCTGCTGCAAGCTTCAGTGTTTGCCATCTGTGTCCTGTCAGTCAACATAACAGCCTTTGTGACAATTGGAAAATGGCCTAAAATAAGTGTATTGCATCAGAAAATATGTAAAATCTGATCTAATCGTGAGCCAGGATTTCAGACCAGTATTAATCCTAATATACACAACCAGTCAAAAGTTTTGACACACCTTCTAATGCCATGGTCTTTCCATTTTTTTTTCTATCTACATTGTAAAACAATGCAGAAGGCATCCAAAATGACTGTATGCAATAATCTCCTTTAATCCTTGTGTGGTGTTCATATATTTTTTTTTATTTACTCAGCCAGTGTTCCGGGTCTGGTGGACCCGCTGCAGTTTGTAGTTTTTAATTCAACACAATCAATCAATTTTATGCCAAAATTCTTAACAGATGTTTACTTCATCCTGAGTACAAGCAATATACACAGGATATATGGTTAATATTTGGCCTTTGACCTATGTTAGATCACATTTATGAATTAAAGTGCTACTCGTTTTTTTTTCTTTTTTAATAAAATGTAATAAAAAAGATCAATTATCAATATCAGTGAAAAAATCAACAGATTTACAAATTAAGCAACTATTGATTTTGATTTATATGAACTTAATTAGAAGTTTAACCCTTTCACGTCATTTATACAACACAAGCTGAACCATGTCAGTCTAGTCAACACATTAACCCCACTGAACACATTGCCTTTTCATACCAGCCTATACAACATATGAGGGACAGAGTTTTACTGTGTATGTGTTGCAAACAGTATGTACTTCTTGATCCATGTACACAGTGTTCTTGATGCATGTACTGTCCATCTTGGGTCCACACATTTCACAGCACTTTTTTTGTTGTTGCTGGCTGCAACCTAGAATAATAGGCCCAGGGTTGTAAAATAGGGGAGGTGATGCACCCGCTTGTCCCACACCGTCCCGATAGCAGCTAGGCAGCTAGATTGTCTCTCTGCCATCAAGCTGGTCCCAAGGCCTGTTTATCAAAGTGGATAGAAATTATACAGAAGTTTTCCAGGGACACTGTTGCATGGAAATGTTCTCCGCCAGTTTCTGCATCCTACTGGGATTCTGTGGATTTCATCTCAAATCCGGACCTGAAAACTCCAGCAAGGATATGAGCCCCAAAGTGGGCAAAAAAAGTAGGCGCTCCCAAAAACACGCCTTGCTTCTAAATTATTTCAATCCAGAATAATTTTTTGGATTGAATCTGGACAAAAAGGTCAAAAGAAGACAAAAGAGGCCCTACACATGAGAAACTGCCATTCCTGTAAGCCCTGGTTGCATTCTTATCACACTGGCAGCCATGCAGGGTGGCAAATTTCTTGGGCAAGAAGACCATTCAATTTCACCAATATTTGACATAGATATTTCTTCACTTGCTAGCTGCTGACGGGCTTGTTCTGGTCCTGGAGTTGGCTGCTGATGGTCTGGTTCTGCATCTTGTCTTGTTTTGGAACTAGCTGATGCTCAGTCTCAAGTCACTGTCAGACTCTGAATGTTCAGAAATGTGATCCTCTTCCTCTAAATCATCATCAAAAGCATCTCTCTCTTCCAAATTCAATTGCAATGTCTTCTGAACAGAGAATCTTTTTCGCCATCTTGATAAGTTGTGATGCCACAAAGCTATATTTATTGTGTCCGGTCCCCAATTTGGGATATAAAAAATGCAGTAGAATAGGAGCAAATAAAGATTGGTTTCCACAAGACCACAAGAGGCTAAAGTGTGCAGGAATGTGAGAGCAGGCAGGTGTCAGTGCTTGAATCTTGCCACAATGTTGTATAACAATGTTTGCAACGTTGTGCAAGACGACAGGGCCAAAACACAAAACTCACTCTCTCTCTCTCTCTCTCGCTCTCTCTCTCTCTCTCTCACGCACACACACACACACACACACACACACACACACATACACTTACTTACAGCAGGCCCAGACAGGAGGAGGACAGAGTGAATGTACACAGGACCTAAAATTTTCACACTTTTATTAGCCCCGGGTCCAGTGGACCCGAACATCCTCTATGTAATATAAATGTGTAGGGTGGTGTACAGGGTGTAGTCATTGAAAATGTTTTCTGATATATGCCTAACACAGAAAATGAGCCAAAGCCAATGAGTCTGAGTTCAAAAAAGTATTAATTGTATCATTTTTCTTTTGATAAAACATGAAAACCGGTCCCAAACACCACAATAGGGTTAAACAGTTAAAATTGAGCTGTGTATGATACTTATGCTTTCTAAAGCCTTCATAACGGCTCTAATCTGAGGTGCTCTTTGTTAACTGCAGATTTCTGAGGCTGGTAACCTCTGCAGAGGTAAGTTTTGGTCTTGCTTTCCTGGAAAGGTCTTAATGAGAGACAGTTTTATCATGGTGCTTGATGGGTTTTGCAAATGCACAATACTGTTCTTGCGAGAACTATTCCAGAACAGCTAACCTTCATGTCTTAAAATACTGTAACAACCTACTGTTGTTCTTGTTACTTAATTATCTAATGCCATATGCGTTATTTCATAATAAAAAAAATCCAGTATTGTTTTATTCAGAAATCTCCAAAATTTCTCAAAACTATCAAAGATCAAACTATGTGTTCCATGGACTAGACGTCCAATATATTCACTAGATGTAATCATGGAGAGTTAACTAGTTGAAGAGTGGAATTAAAAGAAACGGATGGTAAAGAAAGCAATATTTGCAGTAGGCTGGAATGAATGAGATGAAACCTTTTTTACAGTAGACCGCACAAGATGTTTGATATTGCATGAAATGAAGATTTCTGAGTGAAGTCCTTTTTTTTTCTTTTACTTTGCCTGCTCCCAGTGGAATTCCTCCTACAGTTATTTTCACTGTCCTTTCAAGCTAAATAAAATGTAAAAAAAAATTCTTGCACTGTGTGCTGAGTTAATTTTGTTCTGCCCGCTCTGTGTGAAAGAGCGCTCCAAAATAAAGAAATAAATAAATCAAATAAAAAATAAAAAAAGACACACAAACAATCCCACTTGGCTAATTTATAGTCAGGTCAGTGGTGCGTGGCAGGTCAAAGAGGCCAATTTATACTTGTTTTCTGATTCTGCCAAGAATGGCGTTGAACATGATTGAAAAATTTCAAACATTACATCCACATACTATTACTAAGTTATATAGAGTACAAGGACAAGGGATGGCTCAGTGGGTAAGCAATTAGACTACTAGTCGGAAGGTCCTGGGTTGCCACTGGTGGGCCCTTAAGCAAGACCCTTAACAAAAAATGTCCCTCTGGATAAGGGCGTCTGCCAAATGTTATAAAAGTAAATAAAGATCCATTATTTTCAGCATCAATTATTTCAGCTGAGAGGTCAAAAATTAATGTGTTTAAACAGTCGAATATGATTGGTGTTAGCCTTCACCCTCTCCGGTTAGAAACAGTGTTTTGATAAGGGAGCTGGCTTTTAGGTAGGAATGGGGAAATTAACAAATTAGTGTTTAAATAGGGTGGAAGTGAGAACAAGTACCTGATTTCATGACCTGGTTAGAAATGAAAATACCGTACAAAATTTATACTGTATGCTAGACCCCAAGGTAAATGTCTCCCTCCACATTTACCATACATTGAATAAATATTTCATGCCCATAGAAGGCATATTTTCTCTTTTTACTCTAGCATTTCTTATGGCAGGCAAACTGTTTAGTTAAGCCGTCATTAGAGCTTGGACATATTGGCCTAGTCGGAAAAAATGCTCACCCTTCTTCCCGCAAGACCCAAAGTGTTTGAAGTGTATAACACTGGCATGCTGGAGAAAGCTCAGCAATGACTCACAGATGGGAGCCTCAGATTGATACCGGGTCTGGTGATGTCTTGCAAACATTTTTTTATACATTATTTATGACAAGTTTTCTCATTTTAGGGTTTTATGTTGTCATATTGATACGACGGCGGTAAGGAGAAAAAAGGGCAGCTGAGCAGAGTTAGTCAGTAGGGATTCGGCACTATTGTGGAATTTTTTAACAATTAATATTGTTTATATTGACTGTGTGATAAACATTTCATGAGCCTGTATGGCATTCTGGAAAACTCTTCTTGACATTGATAGATTTCTCTGGAATGTTATGACATTTTCCCTCATAGCAAGAGTTGAACTTGAAATGTCAGACCGTGCCTCTTTTCTGTGCCCTACCCCCTGCCATCTCTGGCATCCTGGGCATTTATTACTTTCTAGTGTCTCCCTGTGAAAAAAACAACCAAGATGAAGTACCAGACTGCCAAACTGACCCCCTGCCCTACCTTCCCACAGTTTCATTACACTGCTAGAGAGAAATGTCCCAGCCTAATTATACATGCTGCGATCATGGACCAGTAAGGTCAATCATGAGGGAAAATCCAAAAAAAATGTTAAAAAAAAAAAAAAAAAAAAAAAAGCGAAATTATTTTATTATATATATATCTTTTTTTTTTTCAGTAAAGCTCCAAGTCTACTAGTTTGGTATTGTGCCTTGGGAAATGAGCTGAATATGCCGACCCTGTCTTCCTGCAGATGCTGTCAAATGGGATGATTGTGGCCATTTATTGTTGCGGTTCCACTGTGATGACAGGGTTGAATTTTTTGTTTAAAGCTCAATTAACCTTTGCCTCATGATTAACTCAACAGAGAAGTATGTAATTCCATTGTCAAGAAGCAGCTCGGGAGGTTTGGACAGGCTGTTAGTGTGAATTTAAAATAAGCACACCAGCCACGGTGTCTAGAAAGCACTGTCATTCTTCTGGATGTGACTCAGAATTCAGACAAGTCCAGGAGCTGTATTGTTTTGTTTTGTTTTTTTCCCAGAGATGAGTCAGTGTGAAATAAATCCATGTCATGTGGACGATAAGATAATTATCAAGTCGGCACCCATGAGAGATCTGATGATCCTCAGAGTGGTCACACTGTAAAATTAAACATGTGTGAAATACCTAGTGCTGTCTCTCTGTCTCCAGTCCTCCTTTTTTGACTCTCAGGCTCATGTCATTGCATGGCATAAGTTAGATCTCTAGTGACTGTCTAGATAACGGCTTCTTCTTGTTCTCTTGCCGCTGGCGTACAATGGAAAGGCAGAGATGGAAGATGGACCACAGAGACACTTCCATGTCATCCACTTTCCTTACTTTCCAATTATTCCACTTGTCATATTTGACACAGCAGGGAAGGCTACTGCACACAAAAGTTGTACGATTGCTTTAGACCATTAACCCTATACTGCACATGAGTAGGTAATGTAAGGCTAATTTCAAAAGTAAAAAAAAAAGAGAGAGAATCACCTACAAATCACATGAGGCCATTACAGTCGTTTTACATAAACCATTATCCAAATTTCTGTTGCTTTACAGATTATTAGTCATTGCCAATGCAGCATGTCTAGGATATAGATTTATTGACTTTCTACACAACACACACACACACACACACATGAATTATGCCAGAAATCATGTAACAATCTAAAACTGCACAAATGTAGTTCATTTCAAGAATGCTGCTATATATTGTTTAAAAAATGTGTGTTTTACACGGAAATTATTATTAATAATGTTAGTGGCGCTTGCATAGCAAATCATCACTTGTATTACAGTATCTTGCAGGCATCTTTTTTTAATTCATTTTTTTTAGTCTTCTTCCGTACAAAATTTGGCACCTAACTAGTCCCGTACCATTTGTCATACACCCATGAAAGAGGTGTCTGGAATGGGGTGCTATAACTTTTTTTGGGGTGGGGGGGTAAACTGCACACACAAGGGGTGCAGTTTACCATTCAAAAAAATCCCATAGACTTAACATTGAGTCCAACTTTGACAGATTTTAGTGCAGAGCAAGAATTTTGAAGAAATCGTCTCGGGTTACTTTGCTGTAATCCTGTTCCCTGAAAAAGCGGGAACGAGATGCTGCGTGAAAACGCTATGGGAACGCTCTTTGCGCGACCGGTTGTTGAAGCATGTGTGTCAAACACGCCAAACATTTTGGCATATATAACCTCGGTCAGGTGACGTCATTTG
>JAOVVA010000012.1:14081059-14092716 GCA_028565275.1 Leiocassis micropogon
GCTTCAACAACCGGTCGCGCAAAGAGCGTTCCCATAGCGTTTTCACGCAGCATCGAGTGTAGCTTTTGAAAGGGAACTAAAATTTACCACATTTGAAGAGGCTGGCAAGCTGTGTCAGTGGGTATAAGTTGGGGCGCAAGAGGTGCCCAAATTTGCCCCACTGATGTGCTCACAGTTGCATATCCTGCTATGGTAAGTTCCATAGGAACTTCGAAACTGATTCCATTGTCATAGTGGCATGGGGGTGAGCTAATTTTACTTAGGCAACCAATCAGTCTTTCAGGATCATTGTGAAGCCGTCAAGCAACCATTTTAGAGCACCTACATTTACATTTAGCATTTGGCAGACACCCTTATCCAGAGCTACTTACATTTTTATCTTATTATACTGTACATCTGAACAGTTGAACATTAAGGGCCTTGCTCAACAGTGGCAACTTGGTGGTTGTTGGATTTGAACCTGATATCTTCTGAACCAATTTTACCAAATGTGACAGGAACGCCGCTGACTAATCACAATACTGCATATATAAGCAGCCATTTAACCATTTAACATGCAGACCAGTTAATTACAAAGCCAATGAGTACAAGGAAAATGTGTGGAGAGTGATGTCCCAAAAGCATTGTTATACCTTACTCAGCAGTTTTTAATTACTTTCATTTTTAATTGTTGTACTGTGTATAGTGTATATACCTACACTGCTACGTATGTTGGTATTTTATTTTTGTCAGTTTGAGAGCAGTATACAGTAACAAGCAATGTAAAACATAATGTTGCAGTTTATTATCATGTAGAATCAAGGCAGAATATGTACTGTACATCACATTTTCCATTAATATCCTGTTAAAACAGAGAGATGGTATATTTATAGGTGATATTATACTGCATATTGTCTGCATATTCACATCATAGTTGATGTAAATTTCTGAGGTGCATTTAATTCGCCTCTAAATTTTTTTTGCTACTTCATATCGTTTATTTGCATCATTCCTGGTGTGTTATGAGCTTTTTTTTTTTCAAATATACAAATGCAAATACAGATTAAGAGGTTAATATCCAAACATCAGAATTTGATAAAGAATGTAATTTCAAACCGGCAAGGCTACTGTAATTTATTGAACTACTCTTTACCACCACAGAACAGCATCTCAGAAAATCCAGCATGCTGACCCTTAAGATGGATGACCTACAACAGCAGAACTGCATCACGTTCCAGTCCTGTCAGCCAAGAATAGGAATCTGAGGCTACAATGAGGCTACAAGCTCACCAAAACTGGATAGTGACAATTTTTCCCAATATATTACAGTACATTATCCACCATATATGCCATCTCTTACTGTCTTTCTTGAAGTCAGAGAAATCGCTGTGTGGTCTTGACATACTGTACTGTATAGTCATGCTATTCTAGCGTTTCTCACACCATATAGCCTCTGTCCTTCTGCTGTCATTTCCCATTGAATTGTTCCCAGTACCTGCCTTTGAGGCTGCTCCAGGCACAAAATCTAGAGATAAATGAGGATATTATTCATGACTGTGCCAAAGGTAATGATGATAGGTGAAATGATAGTCGACAGTAAAAGCAGAGGAGCTGTCAGAGCAAATATGGTTGATTAAGGTTTAATCATTGTTTAAAATCTAACTTTCAAGACCTTCACTGAAGTCTACAGAATTAACATCGACAGTAAGGCTGCCTTTAGTGCTGAAAGTCAAGCTGGCCTGCTTAAGTGGCTGCACTTATTAGTAATATTTCGCAATTGTAGGCACTAATAAGTAGCCAACTAATTATTTAACCATGTGTACCAAGTAATATGGATGGTATATAAAGCGTCAGGTATCATGAACGACACATGATGTGAATAAAGAAATAAGAAGAAAAATGAGAGGGAGTGTTTTGTTCTTGGAAGATAATCTACTGTATGTTGAGGTGATGCTGCATGACACAAAGGTACTTTCATCTACTGTGTTGAAAAAAAAATCTGTATGTTAAATCCTTAGTGTGTGCATAACTTAGCTGTGAATACAGTTACCATTATGAATTTTGTAATTTAGCTAACTTACAGTACACAACACTAGTGAATTACGTTAACTTTCAGTTGGCAGCTATGGTAAAAGTAGGTTGGTATGGTCCACAGTACTGGAAAGAGAGGAGAGCAACTCCCTGCCAAATCCCACATTTAAAACCAGCACTTTCAGCAAAAAAGGCACATCTAATCTTATGTCATCTCAAACAACAGGTTGTCTCCTAAGTAAATGTGAGTCCTAGTGAGTTACCGTCCACGTTGTTCTGTTCATGGCTAATGTGAGCTACAAAGCTAACTAGCTTCTAACACAAGGCTGATAACCCCTCTATAACCCCGATCAAGGCATACTTGGCATGTGTAACAATAATGTTCCGTTCAGAGGTAACTGCGAACAATGTAGAGAACGAGTGAACAAAATGTCCTCACTTCACCGGAAAAGGGAATGAAATATGTCTCGAGTCATTGCGTCTCGCTGGAACGTGAAAAAATGGAGCTCGAAAAATGATTTATATATTTATTATCATTATTTTCGAGGCCGACATAGTATTAAAAGGACACAATAATTGGAAAATGTATTTAATCAAAAAATCCTTAGTTATCATATAGGCTAGTAATCTGTAAAATAAATAAATACATCTCTGTACATCTTTAATCTATTATTATTATTATTATTATTATTATTATTATTAATCAATAATTTATTTACAAGTTATGTTTTATAATGGTATAAATTTTTGTTTCAATTAATATTTAATATTCAATGTCTGTATTGTGAAATTTCCACAGCAGCAACAGGTATCCGAGGTGCTTATGTAACCATGATAACGCATGGAGGAAGTGATGTCTGTGCTGGTGACTTCGCAGGGTGTTCTGAATGGTGGAGTTTTGTCGAGGGAAGTTCCCTTCAAGTACACTTTGGAATGGAACGCAGCCAATGGATTGTGCACTCTAGAACACTAGATTTCTATTTAATGCCATTTGGAATTCAACTCTGCAACCTAGAAGTTAACATAGCTAATATTCTAAAGCTGAATAAGTGGAAATGTAAAGAAAAACTTCTGAGATTTATAGGATTGTCCACCATCTCTATGGTTTATCCTCCTTATCTTTTGGCTTAAAACTACCTTCACCCCTGTAACCCCTGGAAGGATATGTGTTGGCGGAGCAAAATAACTGCTTAAATAATCAAACGAATCACAACAAATCTTTTGATAATAAATGGTGTCTGTAGAACTATTGTATTAAAGCGATATCACACTCAAGGTCATGCTTCTGTACTTAATATCATCTTCAGTACTCGGACTGCGATTTGGTGCCTATGACTGCATCGCAGCTGTGCCGTTATTCAGTACAACAGCACTCCCTCTTGTGTCATATTACTTAAGTATATTAAAGAAAAAGCCAGAATAGTTATTTGAGTTTTACCCACTCTGTTCACTAAGGTATAGCTCATGGTGTGTTCCTTGGTTGAGCTCTGATCAATGACCAAACCAGCATAGTATAGAAAAAAAGATGGCAAAAGGCCACAGTGATCCCTCTTTCCCGACTCAGAGCATCGGTGTCCTCTCAGAGCTGCGCTAAATTAAAACAACCAGCATTTCATTGATTCCAGCACTGACAGGAGCCATGCATCACCTGAGGCTGGAGGGAAGAAGAGAGAGAGAAAAGGGTATAGCTTGAAGGAAGGCATTGGGGAAAGCTCATTTTATCCAAACATTCTCAGTGACAGTGTAGCCGAAGCTTATATTTCAGTAATTGCATGTCCAGATAGAGTGGCTTAGGGATGCTTATGCATATAGGAGGTAGGTCTAATCCACAATGAAATAAAATTTAACATGGTGGTATTCGTTATGTTCTTTTTTTTCTTTTGCCTTTTTTTCCATTCAGTCTCAAGCTATAAAAAGTGGGGCTACCATGGGAACAGAGGTATATGAGCTGATTGCCTGGCTAATGACTGGCTGATCAGACAAATCACAAGGCTCCTGATTGAGGCCCTTTGATTTGAGGCAAGAAGCTCAAATGGTCTAATGGAGCAATCTGAGTTACTCAGAGTCTGTCATTAGCTCTTGCCCAGCATGCTGAGAGCTCTAGTGTACCATTCTATGCCAATGCATGTCCAGATTAATGTATTTTCATCATTACAGTATGTAAGGGCAAGAATAGTATAGTTCAAGTGAAACACTTTGAATTAGGAATTCCAAACTTTGTACCATTGCATCCTGGAACTTTGCTATAATAATAATAATAATAATAATAATAATAATAATAAAATACACCAGTATGATTTGCATGATTTAGCAAATTTGCATGATTTTATTTTACAAATACAAAGCTACAAAATTACATAGATTGTGTAAGTACTCTCTCTTGTTGTTGTGAAACCCCGAAATTAGTTATGATAAAATGCACCTGCATCAGAATTTATGTGCAGGTAATTTCAATTACCTGCATGGGAGTCTGTTTAAAGAAATACATTAAAAAAAATAGAAAAAATATAAATCAGTACTTGGTCATAAAATCATATTCTAAGCTTTGCGGATCGTACAGATTTTTATTAATAATTTATCATTATTAAAAATGGAAGTAATATGTCACTTCGAGCAGTCAGAACATGGTTACCTGAAGTGTTGAAGATTGGAAAATGACCAAGCACTGTTTTTCTAATATTCGTCTGTCTAATTCCGCTGAATCCGTGCCTACTGTAGCTTTAGATACGTGTTCTGGCCTGACAAGAGTAAAACCAGGTTTTTTTTTTTGCTAGTGATGGGTTGTTCATAAATGATTTGTTCTTTTTGACCGAGTCTTTAACGTGACTCAGAAGACAGAGTAGTCTCGGAGAGTGATTCGTTTATTTTCTACTGGGCGCGCATGCGCAAAGCATTACAAAACCTCTGTAGGTTATGTACAGGAAACAGAATTGAACGGTTCTTCTCTATAAGTCTTCTAGAAAATATGCGAGGTGAGCTGCTCATTCTGTTTATCATAATACGTCCTTACTGTAGCTGCATTATAATATTTTCATTACTGGAACTATAGCAAAATATTTATGTATGTAGACATGTTGGGGGTCTGTTTATTGAAAATGTAACATTTTATTTTATTTCTGAGCAAAAGAACTAAATGAACTGAATGACTTGTTCATTTATGTTTTATGTTCATTTAAGATTTATGATGATCGAGATTCAAAGAACTGAGTCACTAAAATGATTCAAACTTCCCATCACTATTTTCTGCTGCTGTAGCCCAGAAGGTTCACCATGTCCTGCCCTCTGAGATGCTTTTTCGCTGTTCATGGTTGTATCAAATTTGCTTATTTCTGTTGCCATATCCATCCTATTAGCTTGAATCAGTCTCATCAATGAACAATTTTCACTAGCAGAACCTCCTTTTGTTGGATATTTTTAGTTTTTCACACCACTGTGGGAAAACTCTTGAGACTTTAGCGTGAAAGGCTCAGGAGAGCAGCAGTTTCTGAAGACGTGATAAAACAATACAGTAAAAGTCACTATGATATTCATTTTACCACATTCTGATGTTTGATAAGAACATTATCTGAGAATTATTCCATAATTGCTGATTATTCCATAATTGCATGGAGCAGGTAGAGGTTTTCCGAATGCATGTGGTGAGTTTATAATCCCAAGTAAGTCAATTTCAGTCCATACAAAAGGTAAAAAAAAGTTCAAGCAAGGCAAATACTTGTGCAAACCCCTATACATACAGATGCGTACACAAAGTTCAATGGTCTGACAAGCACCAGACAAGAACAAGGCCTGATAATCAGAGACATGCACAAAAGTCTTCCACATGCATTTTAATTTAGGTGAGAATTAACATTTATCAGACCTAGGCAGCCTGCTGCTTCTAGCACAGCACTATCTTGGTTCAAACACCTCTGATACCATACTAGGTCTCTGACAGAATTCAACACACACACACACACACACACACACAGGTGAGCAATAGCAGCAGGAAGTAGCTGACATAAGCAAGAGATCTCAAGAAAGATTTACCCCGGGGAGACATAGGAACAGAAAGAGCCAGTGTCTGGGATTTCTGCATCTCCACCTACAATTAATTAAAGCAAGCCCTGAGTTGAGTGACAGGTGGCCTCTAGGCTGAGTCTGGGTGGAGAACTTCAATGAATTATGGAGCAGCTGAGTGAGCCGGTAAAACACCAGAGTGCAATCTAAACAACAATGGTGCTTCTTTCTTGTAGAATCATTGCACAAACAAATATTGAAAAATGTCCACAATTTTTATTTATTATAAAAACAATACAAACATTTATTATTATTCTAGTACATTTTGTCTCATAGTCATTCTATAATTTTTTTCCTTCAATATTCCAAATAAATTTCCATTGAGTTCTATTAAGTTTCTATTGAGATTAATTCATTCAAAATCACTTATTTACTGTAGTTTCCTTCTTTCTTCTCTCTTTCTATTTCTACATTCTTTCTAAATCACCTTTGACCCCAACTGCATCACAGAGGTTTAGTTATAAACCTTATGATGCTTTAGGGCGACACAGTGGCTTAGTGGTTAGCGCTGTCGCCTTGCACCTCCAAAGTCTGGGTTCAATTCCCAGCCAGGTTTGATACTTGCCTCTTTGTGCATGGTTTCCCCATGCTTGGTGGGTTTCCTCTGGGTTGCTGCGGTTACCTCCTACAGACATCTAGGTTAAGCTAAAAGGCGTTCTCAAATCACCCGTTGTGTGTCTGTCCCCTGCGATGAATTGGAACCCTGTCCAGAGTGTGCCCCACCTCATGCCCTAAGTTTCCTGGGATTGGCTCCAGGTGACCATGACTACTGTTTTGGTTTCCCAATTACGGCAACATTTTTAATCATCTTTGTTGGTGCCAGAATCATCTGCTTTTTTTCTGTATTTTTCTGTTTTCTGTTTAGTGATGAATAAAATACTAAATAAAATCCACTTTTAAACACCTAGAATACTAATTTATTCATTCTCTATACTGCTTATTCTTTAAAGCATAATGGAAGGCCTGGAGCTTATGCCAGGGTACTTGGGAGACACCATGGCGCACACAAAATTTTAAAACTAGCCTAACCTGCATGTCTTAGAACTGTGGAAGGAAACCCACAAACCAAAGTATTGCTGCACTGCTGCATTAGTATCTTTAGGGACAGATGAAGTGAGGGTAAATCAGCTGGTGGCACCAAGAACTGCACTGTCTCACCCATCATTTACACTCTATCCTGTTACAGGGTCACGGAGGCCTGGAATCGATCTCAAAAGACTTAGGGCACAAGGCAGGGTACACCCTGGGTGCCAATCTACTGTATAGCAGGGCACACACACTTACTCACATTCTCATTCACACACTAAGGGCAATTCAGTAATGTCAGTTATCCCAATCTGTCTGTCTTTGGACTGTTGGAAATCAGAGTACAAGGAGGAAACCCATCAATCATACGTGTCATCATGTTCTTCATTCTACTGCAAGAAGTACACACAAAAAAAATCATTAGCATTAATTATGTTTTTTACAAATATTCATATAAAAGACATGCATATGTTAAAGTAAATATAAATATAATTTTCTTTGTTTTTTTGTTGTTTTTTTCCCCCAAAAGTTATGCAGGTGGAAACCAGCTAAATGCAAGAACATCAACAAGAAAAGGAAGAAAAAAAAGAAGAGGAAGCAATGCAACACATTGAATTAATTAAAGACTGGTGACATTAATAGAAACATTATGCTGGATATTAACTAACGTATTCAGATAGGTGACAAATTAAAGTGAAAGTCGTCTCTGTTGGTGGTATTTAGCTGACATGATGTGAATCCACTTATCGCATTACAGGGAAAGGTCACTGCAAATCAATACAAAGTTCTTTTGAATGATCACCTATGTCCTTTATCTCATAGTTCTAAAACATGCAGAACTCCACCAGCATTTCTCTCTCTCTCTCTCTCTCTCTCTCTCTCTCTCTCTCTCTTTCTCTCTCTTTAGGGGAGCATTACTGAAAAAAGAAAATGCTGGCCAATTTTCAGGTACATGAAAGAAGAGCCTTTGAGGGCCCTCCAGAGTGTGTGTGTGTGGTGCTACACGGGGTGCTGGCCTTCATCTTGTCTTGCTTCACTTTAATTAGCCCAGAGAAAATTGGGCTTTTCTTCTTTCCACTCCTGGCTGCTTCTTTTGTTCTGACATGCCTCACATGGAGCAGGGCACATTGACGGTATGCGCCTCTAATGATAAAACCCAATAAAATACAGATCTAAGGTGTCCTCAGATCCACGAAGGCACTCGCTTTACATATGCTACAGGGCAAATCCGGAAGCAAGCAGTCATTTTTTGTTAAAGTTTCCAAAATATTAGAAGTCAAGAATAAGTCAATTTGCCAGCAAGAACCATAACACGATATGATTATTGACATCCAGCTGAGGTGGATGAAGAATGTCCAGCCACCCACAATGTACTGTACAGAATTGAGCTCCTGGGATGACACCAAACAAATGGGCTTATAAAGTCGTTATCTAGCTTCTAATATTATAACTGTTGGAGTTTAATTTTGAATATGTCAGACTCTGACTATAGCTAAAGCAGGAGATGATGAATGAATGGGGAGCGTCAATCAACTGTACACCATTCTAGTAGCCAATTAATGCAACCCCTTTTGATAATGTTAATTAACAAATTACTGTCCATTATCTTTGAAACAAATGTTTAACTTCACAATGAACCATTGATGAATCATGTTACCTTAGTCAGAGAATACCAATGTGCATGTCTCTTTATGACAGCTAATTCATCCAGGTGCAATGCTTAAACCCTTGTGGAATATTTCATGGCAGAAAAAAGATAGTAATGGTTATAGAGGCACTAAATGCGTCTCGGTGTCATGGTGTGAGAAAAATACTGCTGCTTCGTCATTTGTTTGAAAAATCTTTCTCCATCACCCTTTATAATGTCATTCCGGTGTCAAGAAAGTGCAAAAGCATGTGGTATTTAAATGTTCCAAATGTATCTGATTCGTCTTTTAACAATAGATATTGTCAAAAAGCAGCCTTATAGAAACCCAGGTGCAGATTTAGATCCCTAATGAGCAAACCAGATGTGACAGTGGCAAGGGACATTTTTTTTTCGATGACATTACAAAGAAATCTTACAAGGAGACAGATTTAAAAGGGAAAGTATCAGATAGATAGTCATCATTTGAAACCGTACAGTACGCAGCTGTAAAACCACATGAGTGGGCACAAAACAAGTCTTTCTGTTTGTATAGCAGCAGTTATTAAGTACAAATCCAGAATATCCAGGTGAGATTATGTACATAAACTGTGTTGTGTGAAGTGCAAATCTGTAGGTTGTCCTTGCCGGGACTGTCTACAGAAGATGAAGGTGAGTCAGAAGCTCCAAGCAGTAGTATGAACATCAGGATGAATCAGGCAGTAAGAGGAGACACAGCGGTAGAAGTGTGTCAAGAGCTAGAAACCGCATCACATCAAGCAGCAGCAGGATCGCATGTACACTCGACTGTGTGTGTGTGTGTGTGTGTGTGTGTGTCAGAGTGAGAGAGAGAAAGAGAAAGAGATTATTAGGTATTATCATGCAGTGATTTAAAATGGCGGCCGTTGTGAATGGTGTTTCCAATAAGGTATATTTATGTGGCAATACATAATTGGCCTACATACCATTATATCAGTCAATAATGATGACCTTTTACAGGGGGAAAAATCTATGCACATAATATTCATACATGAAGATACACAGTGGTTAAATGGTTAAATAGTTGGCTGGCTAATGAGAGATATACAGTATAGTATTAGAAACACTTGCTCATTCATGCAGGAAAAAAATGTTTTGTTGATGAGAGAGAGAGAGAGTAGACGAGACTGCACACATAAAGGGCCACACTTGTTCCTAGGATTAAGACATTTAACATTTTACTGCGTGCATGGAGTTTGTATGTTCTCCCTATGCTTGGTGGGTTTTCTCCGGGTTCCTTCCCACAGCCCATTAGGTTAACCTGCATTTCCAAATTGCTTGTAGTGTGTTTAGTGAGTGTCCTGTATACTGTATGCTTGCGTGTCCTGCAATGGATTGGCAACCCATCTAGGGTGTACCTGACCTCATGCGCTCATGTACATGATAAACGCTATAGAGATTGAGTGATTTTTTTTGTGCCACATGAAAAGGTGTAGTTAGTATTCGGCATCTGCACGTGATGGTGTAATGATGTAGGATTTTTTTCTTGGAAGCCCTCAACACCTATGCACATAATATTCATACATGAAGATGCACAGTGGTTAAACAGTTAAACATTTTAATCATCACACAGTTTAACCATCACACATCATTTGAATCCCATATCAATTGCTGATTATATCCAGTTACACAATTTACACAACTTATAACACCTACTTCCGCAATGATAAAAAGTCACAAAGTGCAAATTGTCTTAAATTGTCCTGGATTCTGCTAATATGAGTTCATGTGTGCGTGGTACTATGTACGTAACTGTGTGTAGCTAGATCTAGAGCTAGACTCGCCAGTCCATTCTCCTTGTGATTTGACATTGTGCAGAGTGCCTTGGGATGTGTAGTTAATTATTGCTAATGAACTGCTCCCTATAGCTCCTCCTGCTGCTGTCTGCATCATGCCCTGATTAAAATATTCATTTGAGCACTGTGTATTCAGGCTAGCTTTTACTTCATTATACTGCACCATAAGTAATGCCTAATTGGTCATTGGTTGATCTAGTAGATCCAAAGCTAATTTAATGAGTTTCAGCCTTAATTATGGCATTATTCTTATAGTACAGCAGTATATTGTAACATGAAGTTTTGTGTCCCCTATAGACATATGCTGGATTTGGGTGGGGGGGGACTGGAAATAAGCCCAAGCACTAGTAATACCATCATCACTCATAGTTAGCAGTGACCAAATACAATCAGAGTCATATCAGCTTCTTGCTTGGTTGACAGCCATTGAAGGGTATCCATACAGCTACTAATGGCCAGTGATGGATGGATTGTTCCTCTGGGCCTGGTATTGTATTCGTCTCTTTCCCTGTGTGAGTGTGTGTGTGTTTTTTTTTTTCTTTCCCCACTCATTTCCCTCACGACTGCCTGTTGATGCTCCATGCAGCTGCTGGATAGTAAATGATTTCCTGTCTATGATAAATACTCTGGGGCTTTTTTTTTTGGGGGGGGGGGGGGGGGTCTATCCAATTATACAAACAGTTGCAACCAAAAAAAATAAATTATTTAAACATTTGGCTTTTACAATGATTCTACTTTTATTGTGATTCTTTGAGGTAAAAATATAAACGGAACACATTTTTAATTCTAGATTTAATTACAATGCCATTTAGATATAAGTCAATACAGCGACAAAGTTGGCTAATTGACTCAACAGTGATTTATGGACATTTTGACAGTAGTAGTATATATTTTAGCTATAACCATCTCAACAAACGACAAACAAAAAATTCGAGGATCAATTCAATCAATTTGCTCTCTTAACCTGGGTGCCTGGGTGTCTCGGTAACCAGTATCTCCTTAATTGCTTTGTAAACTTGGTGCAGGCCAAAAAAGTTGACTCTTCTGAAGTGGTAAAGTATTTTTTTTTTCTTTCTTTTTTTGCTGGGCAGTGTAAGTGTTAAGTA
>JAOVVA010000012.1:14106144-14119343 GCA_028565275.1 Leiocassis micropogon
CAACTGTGTTTGACTGATGGCACTTAGTTAGTAACCTAGTAACCCAGTGTAAGTATCTATCCAGTGATGGAAACTTCAAAGCACTTTTTGTAAGTCGCTCTGGATAAGAGGGTCTGCCAAATGCCTAAATGTAAATGTCTATGTACTGACATACTGTAACACCTAGACCATCTTAAACCACATGTCAGGTACTTTGACGAGTATGTAATGTCATGGCATTCCAACAAAGGTCCCATAAACTCATTTACATTGAGTCAAAATATTGTTGTAACATCTATTGTAAGGTAAAGAACAGGAAAGGAAATATTATCTTAAACAATCCTGCAGTAATTAGTTCTAAAATCTACTACAGTAAGTACATATATGGCTTTGATGAATACAGGAACATCCTGATGTGCTCTGATAGGAAATCCCTAGATGTCATACCCAGACTCTGCAGTCTAAAAGGGACGTCTTGTTGACTGAGAATAAGCACACTGGCATATGGTTCAGTAGCATATGTGTGGACAAGATGGAAGATGCTTGCCTCTCTCATTCGATCATGATCCAGAGTGTCCCCAAGAAGCAGATGGTAAAGCCCAATCTGGAACTTTCATGGAGTTCCATGGGGTAGCACTATGACACTGTCTGTGTCAGAAAAATCTGTATCCATAATTGTTTTCAGATTTAAACAGGAAACATCTGTGGCCTAAACTGAAACTTCTGGAAACAGAGAAAGACTGGTTTGACTTAATGTTGGATTTGCCATGTCAGAGCTTCTGGGTCCCCAGTTTGTCCCTGAGCTCATGCTACTCTGTGTGGGGAGTTGTGCAAGTTTTCCTTGTGTTCCTATAGGGCTTCCTTTGAGTTCTCCAGTTTCCCCCACTCTCCAAATCATGCAGGTAGGTGGAGTGACTATGCTAAATTACCCCTAGGTGTGAATCAGTCTGCCATATGATTGCCATATGAGAACCATGGGGTGTTACTCATTTACCAAACATCTTCCTGTTTCAAGACATTGATTAAGTTCAGTAGTTATCAGGTGCTAATAAACGGAAACAATGAAAAGAAATTACAACGTGCACAACATTAGAGTTTGGATCTGAGCGGGTTAAAGTAATTGAAGGGTGTAAAATTGAACTTCTGCCCAGTATATTAAAGTGTGAATGGAACACAATAGGCTTTATATGTTAATAATTAGTAAATCATCAGCTTAAATAGATACCGCAGCCAGGGGTTTATCCGTAGTCTGTTCCAGGATTTCTAATTCAATTTATTCCGTAGTGCTTTGTCATGGACCTCATCCCCAATTTATACACACTTCTTTGCAATGTGTGGACTCATTAGTCTTTTTCAATGTAGTCTTTCTTAATCCTTGTTTGGGTATCAGTCCGTCTGTGATCTGTTCTTAGCTTGTTGTTTTCGAAGTTGTTGACATTCAATTTGCATTTTTGCTGTTAAATATGAAGGATAGTGGTGGAAGATCCTCCACAAGGGGGAGCTATTATTTAAGCACATTTTGCATGATTAATTGCTAAAAAGTAGGAAACTTCTTTGTACTTGTCAAAAAACTTTTTTGCAAAATGTACCTTTTTGTGTATGACGTAATAGACCCGAAATAAACTCTATGCAAATTCTAATGCTCACTTACTAATTTTTAGCTGATATTGCAATGATTATTCACAATATGCAGCAATCACTCATTCACTCAGTCACTCACTCATCATACAGTATGTACCGCTTAATCCTGTACGCAAGGTCATGGGGGGCCTGGAGATTACCCCAGAAACTGTAGGGGTTGAGGCGGGGTACACCCTGGACAGGGTGCAAATCCATCGCAGGGCACACACTTACATAGTCATTCACACACTACGGGCAATTTGGGAATGGCAGATTAGTCTAATCTGCATGTCTTTGGACTGTGGGCAGAAACCGGAGTACCCGGAGGAAACTCACCAAGCATGGGGAGAACATGCAAACTTCATGCACACAGAGGTGGGAATCAAACCTGCACAGGAATTGAACTCAGACCCTGGAGGGGCAAAGCAACAGGCAGACTGGAGCCTATCCCAGAAGACTTGGGCCATGAAAATACAAGATTTGTATTTGTAACAGAAAGTGTGTGAGAAAAAGGTTAACAGAGTGTGAAAAAGCTGGACTACGACTGAAGCTAGTAAGAAATACAGTAGACATTGATCACCCTTCAAGATTTGAAATGCCTACAAATGTCCAACAGATCAATCAGGGACTGTTTGGGCAGTTAACTGAGCAATGGAACCGAGTCTCAGTCTGGTTCTGAAAATCATCAACAGTCAGGTTTTGTTTTGAAATAGTGCTTAAATTCGACAGTATGGGCTAATCTCCAAGGAATTTTGCACAATCTGCCAAATATCATTAGTCCTGTTCCTGCCAACCCATGACTACTTCTTCAGGACAGCCTCTATGTTAGATATGATGAGGGTAAACTTAATCCTGAAACATCAGAAGGTTGTCAGTCTTTATGTTCTTCCACTGTAAGAGACAGAAGTAGGCATCTGCCCTGCCTAAGGAGTGACTTAAACAAGTTTTGACATTGCATTCTCCATAATGGGTTTGGAGAATTCTTCCAAACAATGTTTGGACAGAGGATTTATACAATCTGGCTATGTTTCCCGACTTGTGTGCCAAGACAACATGGAGCTTTCTGCTGCTAAGTCACAGCAAGGATCCTCTTACGATGGGTGACTTCTCTGATGGTGATGATAAAAAAAAAGAAAGAAAGAAAAAAGCTTTTGACAAAAAAAATGCCTGTCTTCACATTTATAATAATTATAATAATAATAATAATAGTTGTTGTTGTTGTTGCTATTATTATTATTATTATTATTATTATTATTATTATTAATAGTAGTAGTAGTACTGTAGTAGTAGTGGTGGTGGTAAATGTAACATTTTTTAAGTTTTTTCTTTAAATAATAATTAACTTCTTGTGCATTTATTATTTTTTATTAATGCATAAAGGAGGATACGGTTGCAACAGCTGCATACAAAGCAAATAAAGCCTTGACATACACAATATATTGGTACAAAACAAGCTAGAGAGTGAATTGACAGTGATTTTTAAAAAATACCATGCCAATCATATTACTTTGAAAATAAGAAAAAGACAAAAATCAAGTGCAGTTATGATCATATTACAAGCCTAAAGTGACTTAAATCCAAGTTTTTAGCCTAATGTGGCAAAGATCTAATTTTTAGGGCTTAGGGATTTTTTAACTCACAAATATGATATTTTTCAGATCTGCTCTAATATCATCCTATATTAGATATATTTCCAACATGTGGTCATGTGACTTAAATAAGAACAGCCAGATGAGAATTTTATGTGCAGCTCAGTCGTCTCTGTCCATGTGTGGAGCGCTAAAGTCATTAGTCAGCACAGGGAGCATGTGGATTTCATAGCAGTGCTAGCAATAGCTGAGAAAAACAGCTAAAGCAGGCCGTCTGGCTTGTTTCCTTCATCTGGACATCAACAAATACAGCCGACTGACTGCTTGCCGTTTATTTTTGGTAAAATTGCATCCATTGTTTAAAATGAATGAGTGATCGCAGAAATGACGTGTTTTAACCCAGCTGGCATAAGCAAACACATTTTCATGTGTGCATGTGTGTTGTTTCAGAAGACAGATGTGTCCATGGTGTAAACGCTGTAAAAAAAAATAAAAAAATAAAAAAACTTACTTGTAATTACAGTATGAATGTAAACCATCCTGACATTCAAATCTGATCTGACCAAAAAAACCCAAAATTATTACATTTCCCTTAGAATAAGATCCATGTACTGTAAATATCTATATATCTGCAATATAGATAAAGGACGCAATTCCCATAAACAAAAGTTTTTTTTTTTACCAAATATATTTATGACTTTTTGATAAAACCTATATTGGAGCTCTTGATAAGCAGAAGAATTTTAACAGTAAAAAGACAGACAGAAACAAACTTCCACAAAGCAACTCATAATAATCTGGCAACCTGGATATTGAGTTATCTTAAAGATAAATATGTTCTTTACACAACAGTCTTTCTATTTATACTGTAAGCTTAGAAGAAGCCTGCATAACCTAAAAGAGCATGGGCTTCCTTTTGAGTCTGGTTTGGCTCAAGGTTTTGTCTTCATGTCTTCTCAGGAGGTTTTTCCTTGCCACTGTTGCATTTGGTTTGCTTATTAGGGATCTACATTAAGCTGCTTTGCTATATAAATAAAATAGAATGGAAATAAATTCACTATATATTGCCAGGAAAAAACCCTTTGGTAATTTCATAGTCATATTGATGGAATCTTTGCTTAATGTATTAGCCTCCATATGTACAGTATGTAAAGCAATTGGAGAAATTATAGGAAAAAAATGAATAGGCACGGAAAAACTTGAAATTGATTTGTTCTCTGAGATGATGTCCAACAATTTGACAAATACCTACTATAAATAAGGGTGCAACCGTACACAAATTGTAAAATGTATCTCTGCAAGATTACACATTCAAAGACAAATAAACTAAACTTTTCTTTTTGGACTGTCTATAAGAAATATTTTAATAAAGTTGAAATTTTTCAAGTTGTTGAGGAAAATCATTTCTTTAACAGGATACGAAAAACACTGGCGGGTCAGAGTTCAATCAAGAAGTAGTACTCTAAGCGTAGTACAATACTTCTGGAAGTTTCCTAAAGTCCCCAAAGGTTTTCTGCCTCTTCTGATATTTTAAGTCTTTCTGACCCACACAAATATAGATGTTAGAAAGTGAATTTTGTTCCAGTAGCCCTTAGGCAGAGATTGAGAAAGCATAAAAAAGCAAAACAAATTTATATCTGGAAGGATATTCATTTTTATAACAGAAATGGCTGAATAAAATGAGAAAGTAATCTCTTAAACTTAGCACTGACAGTACGTGTTATCCTTTATATGTCAAATATCAAGGATATTAAAAGAAATGACAGGCTGCTTACCTGAATTATTTACAGGAAGTAATAATAATGTTCCCTCATTTATACATATTTTAGAGCCCAAGATCTGACTAAAATAAAAGGTTTGAAAGACATTGGGGACATAAGGATAACTATAGTGGTATAACACAATAATAAGATCATGGTTTTATTTGATGGACGACATTCTAAAGAAATAGAAAAATAAAGTGGACCAGAGGACAGAACCTCTAGCTATAGAAAGCCAAGCAGAACGTACATCATTACTATGGTTGTTGAATTGATGAAAGTTATCGCTAAGGCCCATATGGTGCATAACCACCCATAGGAAATGCTACTCAAGGTGACTGAAAAAGGAGCCAAAAAGGCCACTTTAGTATTATTGTTACACACAGAAAATAATAGGAATTATCTGAAGCTGGTTCTGTGTTATGAAACAATAAAATACAATAGTTCGAGCATTTACTAGGGTCCTTTTTACTTTTTTTAAGTAGCAAATAAATGATACACACATTGGTATATTTGGTTAAACAAGCAAAATTAATCTTTTCGAATAAAATGGCACCAAGTTTAGGTTCAAAATGAAACAAAATTCCAGTGTGGAATCATCTCGCCATGTAGCATTACATTTATTTATACAGATTAAAGCTTAAGCTTGTTTAAGGAAGCACCTTTATGAAAGTGGTGGAGTTGTAGAGAATATACTGTAGAAATCATTCAGTATAAGCCATTTCAGTAGGAACAACTGTATACCCAGTCTTCATGCAATAATCCAATCAGCCAGTCATGTGGCAGCAGTGCAATGCGTAAATTTTCACATCAAATAAATGTAAGCCTTTTGCAGCCTTTTTTCATCTGGCACTTTGACCTTGGCATGGCTGTTGAGGTGCACTGGTTTGAGTAGGTAAGTCAGAAATTGCTCATCTGGAATTTTCATACATAACAGTCTCTAGAGTTTCTACAGCATGGTGTGAAAAACAAAAAACAACCAGTGAGCATTCGTTCCATAAGTGGAAATACTTTGATGATGAGAGAGGATAGACCGGCTAATTTTAAGCTGACAGGTAGGTATAAGGTAACTCAAATAACCATGATGAACAAAATGCACAAAGTGTCAAACCTTAAACCAGTTGTGCTACAATAGCAAATTACTAAATTGGTTTTGACTCTTTTTAGCCTAGATCAGAATTCTGGTATTTTTCCAATGTCAACTTGCCAGTTTTTATGTGTAATTTTCCAATAGGAAGTTAAACTAAAATGAGAATAGCTTATACCTCTCAAGGTTTTAGTTGCACAGAAAATAAGCAACTGGGCAAATAAAACTTTTGATAACTGGCAGTACAAGCTCTGGTCATGACAGCATGGCAGGGATTCTAATGCTTGGAGGTAAAGTTACAGTAATTTATAGCAGATGTAAGAACCTCTATCGATTTTTACTGCCCTTCTCCTTGCAACTCTGACAGGGATGGGTTATTTAATCTTTGTCCCCTGTACAGGAATTTATGTGGGACTACTTTCCCACCTGGTTAAACCTGGATTGTAAAAATCTTCAGAATGTCCAGCTTAACTCAGTCACCAGCAATGACAGCATGATGAGTCCTAATTGGCCATTTACAATCTGACCCATTTGGGGGAAAACAATGTCCTTGTCTTCCTCATTACATTTTATGGTTATTTTCTTACTGAGTGGTGTTATCCATGTGTATTGATACAATTGATACAAACTTAGACCTAGACACTAATCACATTTCCGAATTGATTTTAGATCCTCATTGTCTCATTAACTTAATACTCAGGGGGGACAGATCTGTGCTGGCAACACAGCATAGGTCAATGACAATAATAAAAAAAAATATATATATATATATATGTACTTATATGGAAGCCTTCCTGGTGTGTGTTAATGGGGATGCTTCAGACATCAAACTGTGCATTTGGATTTTCAGATATGTCATATAGAACAAAGGTTATAATTACTTCTATAACGTGCAAATTTTACCAGTGGCAAATGGGAATTGTAAATACACTCCCCTGCATACGAACATTCGAGTTACAAACTTTCGAAGATATGAACATACATTTGTGCATGTTCAATCGCACAAGTTAGATCACATGTCGTGCATGCCGTGTGTATCCCAGGATGTCCAGAAACAGTGGGAATGAAGCTGGTACTGCTAAAAAGCGTCAAGCAATATAGATGGAAGCAAAAGTAAAAGTAATTGAAAGAATGGAGCAAGGTGAAAAGATGGCAGACATTGCTCATTCTGTTCACATGAATCGTTCAACCATCAGCCTGATTCTAAAGAGCAAGGATAAGATTATTGAACATGTTTGTTTTATACTGTGTACTATTATTATACAGTTGTGTGTAGACAATGTGTATTGGACAAATGGTCTTATGAACGAGTTCTCGGAATGAAACTTGTTCGTATGTAGGGGACTGTATGTATAACCTTTAAAAATTAGCATATTATTATTATTATTATTATATTGGCCATAGAAACAACCAAAAACAACCAGAAAAACGTGTGATCATGTGTATCTGTGCTATGTCTTTACCTATATATTTTTTCCTCAGTCATGGTTGTATACTAAATAAAATTCAGTTTATTATATTTTCTGTTTTGTGCTGAAAAAATTATATGTCTTTCTATACCACACAATTCTGAGCCCTATATATGATTATTAAAACAATCTAAAAAAAAAAAAAGGCTACAAAGCAAACAATATATTGATCTGTGTGTGCTGTGAGCAGTCAATCGAATCATTCAGAATAAATCTGGACTTGTTAAGGAACTCCTAGTAGCCATAACCCATGGACACATGCCCAATAGGTCCAATTTATGCCATTTCTCAGAATGTAACTGACCTACCGTAGATACTTAAAAATAAAACATGTAAAAGAAAGTGCTTTCTTCTTGCCAATACTGTGACTTCACAAAATCTCCACAAGCGCCCAGTATGGGACCAAGATGCGAAGCCTATTCTGCACATAAGAAATGACATGATTCCATTCAGAGCTTCCTTTAGGCCTAAGATTAAGTTCTCTTGGCACATTCTGTCCTCCATCACCGTCATCTCTACTGCAATTTGACCCAGAATTTTCTCAAATGCTTCCAAAGAGTTTTTTTTTTTTTTTTTCAAAATTGTCAAATTAGTTGAATCATTTCTGCTGGAGGGCACATAGGAAAAATAAAAAAGTTTTTTTTTACTGGAAAATATATCCTTGATGTTGCTTTTTTTTTTTTTGTTTGTGACCCTGACATAATTTAAAAATTAATTTAAAAAAATCATAAGAAGTTTAATAGAAATGAATGCTAATATAAAGTCAAGTAGTTAAACAAACCAATAATAATAATAATAATAATAATAAATCATGTCATCATGTGGCTAATTATTAGCTGTGACTTTATTGTTTTCACCAGCACAATACGAAATCATTTCAATCCGGCTATAATTTTAACATCCCCGTCCCATCTCAAAATGTTCTGCCCTAAAGATGAAGACTCAACTTTAATTGAAAGTCTTTTTTTCCCCTCAGAAAGAAAGGAACCAATAATAGGTTTTTACTCATGGTTTAGACTTCAGATTACATCCTGCTGTGTCTGGATAAGGTCACCTTTTATCAAGCTCTGCATTTTGACTGCTTATCAGAAATGTTCCCTGTACAGAAAATGGTGCTGCCAGGACCAGGGGACTTCTAAAAAGCGGGACAAAAGGAAGAGAGGACAGTCATGGTTGGGGGCAGGGGGGGTATGGGAGAGGGGGCGGATGGACAGAACCTTCATGCTAGGATAGCTCACTGCTGTGTACACATATCGATTTGATTAGACCACAACTGTATGTTTTATTGGCCATTAGACAGGGATGGATAGCGGCGGTCAGAAGAGAAGATTGCCTTTTGTCTTTTGCTTTGGTAGCGTTTTATTACATCAGTTTATCTATTGCTTAATTTGGTTCGAACTTCGTCTGTTTCTGCGTGATGAAGAACCTCTCTGTGCCTGCTCGAGGGGAAGAGAGAGAGAGAGAGAAAGCGTGTATTTAGGAAAAGAGAGAATTTCTGAGGGAGTATGCTTCCCTTCACTCGTCCTCCTGAGTAAGAGAGAGAGAGAGAATGAGGGGAGAAAGAGTGAGAGAAAGAGCACATGCATGAAGACATGATAGAGCCAGTGTTTCTCTTTTTTTTTCTTTTAGTGAGCACGCTTTCCATTTTTGTTTATCTTCGTGTGCATGTTAAAGGGAGAGGAAGAGAGACAGACAGACAGTATTTGGGATATGAGAGAACGTGAATACCTTGCTCTTTTATTTCTGTCTTTTAGAGCATCAAGAGTCATGTGTTTTTGCTGTTTCCTTATTCTTGTAAGTGTGTGTGTAAGAGAGAAAGAGGGAGAGAGAGCAAGCAAGACATGAAGAAAAAGAAGAGAGTCAGAGAACAGGAGATAATGTGTGACATGAGCGAGTGTACGTTCCGCCCTCTTTCTTTTACAGGGTTTTGAGAATGCATGCTTAGTTTTTTACTTTATCCCTACGTGTGTGTGTATGTGTATGTGTGTGTGTGTGGACGTGTGGTTTCGGGTTGGAAAAAAGGTGGAGCAAAAGCAGCTGTGTTCAGGACGTGGGAGATCTGTGTCCTCTTTAAGACTTCTTCTTTTGTGCGTAGACAAGAGCTACAAGTTGTCTTTTTATCTTGTGTATAAGGCAGGGAGAGAGAGAGGGAGAGAGAGGGAGAGAGAGAGAGAGAGAGAGAGAGAGAGAGAATGTGCAAACCTGAAGAGATCTTCAGAGCTCCTTAAAGAGATAAAGAGCAAAAACTTTATATGCTTCCTTTAAATATTTCCTCCCCCTCTGGCTATGTTCACATTACCATCCTGGAGTGAATCAATTTTTTTTTGTGACAGATTTTATTAATTTTTTTTTTATGGCTGTCTGAATGCACAAATCTGATGTTTTTTAGATCGGATCTGTGGTCCTAGATTGGATATATATCCAATATTTTTTGCTTTTTGCTTCTGCACATGCTTGGGGCGCTCGCTGACGTCGTTCAGCAGGGATTTCATAGTATTGCAAGCAATAGCTGCTAAAAAAGCTAAAGCGAGGCATCTGGCTTTCTTCCTTCTTCTGGGTTTCGACATACAGCCCTTCGACATACATGCTTGCCTTTTCCAGAGCAAAACCCCAAGGTTTTTTTTTTCCTGATAAAATCACATCCATTGTTTGAACGCAGTGAGCGACGGGTTTTAACTCAGATGCCGCAAGCAAAGCTATATCGATGTGCACATGTCTGTTGCTTCAGAGGACAGATGCATTTACATTAGAGTGAAATAAAAGTCAGTTGTATTTATGAATGTGAACCATCATGGCATGCCAATCCGATCTAACAAAAAAAAAAAAAAAACTGAAGAAAAACTGACCAATGTGGCTTGTAGTGTGAACATACAGTACAGTACAGTAGTCTCTATCTGTCTATCCATCCACGTGTACTTTTCTATGCATGGCCAAGCAGTAATTATGTATAGTAGAAGTGTGAAATGACTTGAACAGTCAGTAGTAGCGTCGTATAATGCTGGCACATAATGCATATTCCTTAAAGCGAAGCTTTGCATTTTAATGATAAATGAGTGTTCATGCCACCTCGGGGCAATTACAAGAATAAGGCAGCAGCGAGATTCAGCAGCTTAGAAATTGTCTACGGGACAGCCAGTTTGTTTACAGCTGCCTTAAACTGAAACATGAGATAATTCAGCAAGCCAATGTGGGGGGGGGGGGTTATTGTTAGGAGATGGCACCAAAAGAAGTCTTTCATACTGTATAGAGATCAAAAAATAAATAAAAATTGACTGATTGATCCAGTCTGTGTGCTTGGAGTTCCACATGGTCACTTCCAAATACTCCAAAATGGTTCCTCTTAAAGTTCAAACCCATGTGGTACAGATGTGATTGACATTTCAAAATTGTGTGTGCTGTTTGTGCTTGTTCCATGTGATGGGTTGGTTCCACCTTGTGCACCAGGATGAGCAGGTTGGAAACTGGACAGATGGTTTCAGCAGACCAGAAGAACAAATGAAAGTCTGATTGCCCTTCCAAGACCTTTAACTCCACGAAGCACCTAAGGGACACCCAGGATCCTAACAACATGGACAGACGTGACTTTCCATCAGTAACTTTATCAGATTCTCTGCAGGAATGTGAGAACTTCCCAGAAGTTCTCATTTGTACTGTGTGATGTTGCTGTCGTCTTGTTCTGGGTTTATTTTCATTTCTTTATTCTCATTATTTATACAATGAGGGTTAACAGTTCTCTTTTTTTCTGCCTACAGATTCACTAAAGACCAAATTTCAATGAGACAAATTTTGCAGGCTTCGCCTACGTAGCAGTCAAATAATAACACTGAAGCTGGATAATCATATATGCTGTATATGAATAATTAACATTTACAGTGAAAGGTGCTTGTTTATTCCAGAAAGCAATAATATGTTGCTTCGCTGTAGACACTTTAAAAAAAATTGGAGAAATTCAATGGGCCAAAATGCCATGCATTTTCATCGCCAAACAGACTGCAAACAATATTAGAAAGTAAAGATATCTTGAGTAAAAGAAAAGTGTTTTTTTTGGGGTATTTTGAATGATAAAACCTAGGAACATTATCTGTTTTAAATTCAACTGAGGTGGGACAGTGGTGTAGTGATTCTCTGTAGCCTCGCACCTTCAGATGCCAGGGTTCGATTCCCGCCTTGGATGTGTGTGCGTAGAGTTTGCATGTTCTCCCCATACTTTTTGGATTTCCTTTGGTTCCCTCCACCAGTCCAAAAGACTAATTGGTGTTTCCAAATTGTGTTTGCAATGTATCTGTACCCGGTCCACGGTGTACCCCTTTTAAAACCAAAGTCTCCTGGTATAGGCTCCAGGACTGTGTGACCCATTACACAGGATGTTGTTGTTGTTCTTTCGGCTGCTCCTGGCAAGGGGTCGCCACAGCGGAATATCCAGTCCGCACTACAACTTGGCACAGGCTTTACGCCGGATGCCCTTCCTGACGCAACCCTCCCATTTTTATCAGGGCTTGGGACCGGCACTGCATCCAGTGGCTGGGGTTTGGGCACTGGCTGGGAATCGAACCCGGGCCTTTTGCATGGCAGGCGAAACACCTACCACTGAGCCACCAGCACCTTTCTGACCCAATACAGGATAAGTGGTAAAAAAAAGAATGAATGAAGTTAAATTGACGTAGGAATTGCTTGAAATGGTTGCTTCGCTTTGATACAGTTACTGGTCGGCTCCAAAACGCTCGCGATTTACAGTAGTGTCGAACACTCTCAAGTCTATTAACAGCAGAAAGAGATATGGAAGTCCTTAGGCAAATGCCCAGCATCACGCTCATCCATCACATCCATAGAGAGCAAGAGTCATTAACATGTTCTGGTGAAATCTGAAGAAACAAAAGCAAATGAAATAATTTACAGGAAGTTTTGCCATATAAAAAATGAGGAGGAACTCAGACGGAACAAAGTAAGCAGGAAGCATGGGGTCTATGGAGAAATGTACTGTAAGAAGCCACTAACAACATAACTATCTGCTAACAGAATAAGAAGAAGTTTAAGCTTATAATAATAAGAATAAAAAAGGAGCCATAATTAGTATCATATATTACAAATACAATCTAATAAAGAAAAAAATATTTGGCTTGTGCTATATTCAAGAATGTTTTACTTTCTAAGTGTTGTTTGCAGTGTAAGTTATAATACTGAATAACATATTCAAGGCTAAAAGAAAAAAATGTCTATACAGTACACGTTTAATGAGAAGTTTTCACCATTCTGTTTTTTTTTTTCACTTGGTAATTGCTTTCAACTTACACAGTGAGAGTTTCAGTTCAGTGATTACAGTTTTCATTATATTATAAAAAGCAACATATCCTCTGTATACAGTACATGTGAGGCAGCCGGGCCTAAGCTTAATCTGTAAAACATGAGGTACTAAAACACCCAGGAGAAAATTGATCCTGTACGTGATCAGGGAGAGTAAAGGTCCCTGAACATACAAATACGGCAGCCCTCCGGATGCTGCATGCACAGTACAGTATTGCTACAGTAAATGCAGGTATAGAGCAAGGGCTTATAATATAGATATGATGGCTGTACAATGAGGGATTACAACCATGCTGTGGGAGAACAGGAGGAATCAACTGCACATTTCTGTGGTGTTAGGATTCATACTATGCAACAAACAATTTTTCCATTTTTATAATATGTATATATAGTA
>JAOVVA010000012.1:14145880-14167351 GCA_028565275.1 Leiocassis micropogon
GGCCTAATATATTTAGAGTATGTCAATATATATTCGTCCTGATATATTTTGATGTTATATATATATATGTCTATATACAGTATATTGTCCTGATATATTTCTAGTATATGTTAGATTTAAAGCCATGTCTTCTGGTTATTTTTTCAGCTCTTGCTTTATATACCGTTGTGTTTTTTATTTATTTATTTGGAAGGAGGCTCCTTAACACTGGGGATTTTTTCCTGTGGAAAATCATTTCCGTTAGCGTCTGCGCTCTGTCTGTGCCGCCTCAGGAGAGCCACTCATGGTGCTAAAGGTAGCACTGACTAAACTCAAGCAAACTTCCAGTGTCACAGTGTTCATCACCTCTCAACTTCCCTTACAGCTTCTTTTCCGGAGAGGTATTTCTACAAAGCTGTCGAATGCATGAGGTAGAAGTGAAAAAGAGGTGATGAAGAGAGAGGGATTGAGGAGGCTAACCATTTTCTTAGCACTTCTTAGTACAGAACGTTCCTGAGTCACACCGCTTAGCATAATCAACTCTCTGCACAATCTGTATTCTAAAGCTACAGATTTTTTTTTTTTAAAGCAATAACTTCTCTTTTGGGTTCAGTATGCTGCTGAGATTAAGCTTTTTATGTTTGAAAAAAATGCAGCATGAAGTTAGGAGGCGGTGGCATGGAGGATTTCATGATATGTGGTATTGTCTAGATGGTATTTGCATTTTTTGGCTTATTTTGTATTTTCTGAGCAGAAATCTTATTATTAATTTCTTTTAATATAGAAAAATATACAGACAATGAAAATCTCGTTATAGCTTTCGAGTTTATACATTACAAACCCTGTGATGGCATGAATAAAATCTGTCATTATGGCTGTCGTTTCTTTATTTAACTTAGTATTTGGTTCTGAACTGTTGTTAGCCTTTTGGCTGCTCTCATTGAGGCGTCGATCCGATCAGGTTTTACACCTGATTCCCTTCTCGCAACCCACCCATGTTCTCCGTGCTTGGGACCGGCACTGCATCATCCAGTGCCTGAGGTTTGGGCATTGACTGGGAATTGAACCTGGGTCTTCTGCATGGCAGGCGAGAAACCTACCACCGAACCACCAATGCCAGTTGTTGGTGGTGAAATGTCTAGTTTAATTTCTCTTTGAAATGTGCTTTCAGCTAAAAACCCTAGAATAGGGATGAAATAAAACTGCATTAAGCAAATGAAATTGCTAATGATCCACTCTTCACTCTCAGAATAGAATTTCCAGACACATCCCTTACTCTTTACAGCTGCATAAGCCAAAACTTCAAACCAGGTATAATTCCAATCAGTCTTTGTGTGCCTTGTATATAATTTTACTTACATTTACATTTTTTTTCTATCCTTGGAGATTTTGGTCCGTATTGACATTATGACATCACCGCGGATTTGTCGGCTGCACATCCATGATGAGAATCTCTCGTTCCACCACATACCAAAGCTGCTCTACTGGACTGAGATCTGGTGACTGTGGAGATCATTTGAGGACAGTGAACTCATCGCCATGTTCAAGAAAACAGTGTGAGATAATTTTAGCTTTGTGACATGCCATGTTATTCTGTGGTCATAACACTGGTGGATTACACCACCACCACCACCACCACCACCAGCCTGAACCGCTGACACATGAAGGCAGGATGGATCCATGCTTTCATGTTGTATACAACAAATTCTGACCCTACCATATGAATGTTGCAGCATAAATCAAAACTCGTCAGACCAGGCAACGTTTTTCCAATCTTCTGTTGTCCAATTTCTTTAAGCCTATTTCCTGTTCGAAGCTGAAAGAAGTTGCATCCGGTGTGGTCTTCTGCTACTGTAGACCATCTGCTTCAAGGTTTCAAGGACTATGCATTCATAGAAGCACTCCGGCATACCTTGGTTGCAACGTAATTTGATTTACTGTTACCCTCCTACGAGTTCCAACCAGACTCCTCTGACCTTTGACCTGGCATCAACAAGGCATTTTTGCTAAGAGAACTCAAAGTCACGGGATATAATTTTTTTCACACATTTCACATTCTCTGTAAATCCTAGAAATGGATTGTGCATGAAAATCCCTCTAGATCAGCAGTTTCAGAAATACTTAGTCTAGCTCGTCTGGCACCAACAACCATGCCACATTCAAAATCACTTAACACACCTTTCTTCCCCATTCTTCATTTAGTGCATAGAAATGTGCATTTACAGCTGTGTGTCATGGACTGTGGGCTCACTCATAATTTTTCCCTAAAACATCCATGAATAAAGAAAAGTACAAAAACATAATTCGAGAGCAACTTCTCCCAACCATCCAGTTTAGTGATGAATAATGCCTTTTCCAGCCCTTTACTATAAGTCAAACATGATAACTAAGTGGCTCAGGGAACAAAACTTTGAAAGGTCAGGTCCATGGCCAGGAAACTCCCCAGACCTTAATCCCATTGAGGAATTCTGGTCAATCCTGGACAATCAAAAACCCACAAATTCTGCTGAACGTTGGTTATGCAAGAATGGGCTGCCATCAGTAGGGATGTAGTCCAGAAGTTGATTGACAGCATGCCAGGGCCAATTACAGAAGTTTTGAAAGAGAATGGTCAACACTGCAAATATGGACTCTGCATAAACTTAATGTAATTGTCAATAAAAGCCTTTGACACTTATGTAATGTTTATGATTATACTCAAGTATACCATAGTAACATCTGACAAAAGATCAAAAAACACTGAAGCAGCAGACCATGTAAAATTAATATTTGTGTCGTTCTCAAAACTTTTGACCATGGCTGTAGACAGTTTTGTGCATGCTACTACGTGTACATGGTTTATACATGGTTGATAAATGAAGCCTATGATCTCCAAGCTCACCTTTATGAGATGCCCTCAATTGTGCTATTGCTTTTGCTTTTAGCAGGCTTACCTAAAACTGTACACTTTTCTTTTTTTTTCCATTTTTGCCTGGAAGGCAGAGGGAGACGTGCCTCAAGGTGTTCACATGCACTGCAGCTTGTTTGTGTATTATATACTAGTAACTTTAGCCTGCCCCCAATTATGAGGTCTAAAGGGCAGAGGCTTAGAGCTTTCCCTAGAGGGGTTGGATGGAAAATGTGCATTTTTTTTTTTTTTTACATGTTATATTCCGCTCAAAAATGTCAGTGCTGATACATGCAAGAGCTGTGAATCCTAGGTAGCCTGTTGATGCAATTTTCGCACTAATGTTTATATGTGGCAGACAGCTTTATTTTTTTTAAATCTAAATAAAGTGTTCAAATCTAAAATTTTTATTTGATAAAGGTTGAACTGTGTATCCTATGTTGTTGGTTGTTTAAATGTCCTTTCATACGGAGCGATAATCTTAATCTCCTTACTCTAGTCCAATGGGTGGCAGTATTGCACAAACTGACTATATCCTTAAGAACGAAGACATGATACTCTCCAGTGATGGGAAGTTTGAATTTTTTTAGTGACTTAGAATCGTTCTTAGAATCGCCTTCATCAAAATTAAGGAATCTTTTTGTTTTTGAGTCATTTAGTTCATTTCCTTCTTTTGATCAGAAATAAAATAAAATGTTACATTTTCAATAAAAAGACCCCCAATATGTCTACATACACAAATATATATATAGTTCTAGTAATGAAAATATTACAATGCAGCTAAGGACATATTATAAGAAACAGAATGAGTAGCTCACCTCTTATATCTTCTAGTCCGAGTCGTTCGTTCTTTTACGCTATTAGCGTCTATGAGAGTCATGTAACAAAAGAACGATTCAGACTAAAAGACTCATAAGATGAACCGCTAATTTCTGTTTCCTGTACATGTGCGATGTGCAGTTCTGCGATGCTTTGTGCATGCACGTCCAGTAGAAAATGAGTGACTGTAGTTCAAAATCTTTTTTTGCTGGTCTGTGCATCCTTCAGAAACAGGAAACCTCATTAAACACAATGTGAACTTGAAGCCCTAACCTCTCCCGTTTGTTTGGATACTAAAGCCTTCTCGTTTAACTCACAATTTGCCTCTTGCTGTTACAGCACAAGCTAGAATTTGCAATTGGGGGAATTGCTCAGATTCCAATAACACCAGCAAACATGGCTTGTCCGTTTCTGCAGCCCTATCAAACTGTAAAGCTTTATGTTGTACCAATAAAGCTGATCAGACACTTCTGAAGCTCCTTTTTCACTCCGCCTGCTGTGCTGAGCACCCATCGGCCCGCTCTGTAATGAGTCCTTCCAGACGATTCTGGAAGTAAACAGCACATACTCGGGGAAATAAAAGCAGAGATACTCAATTCTCATTCCCAGTGGGTGCGCGGTATCGACCGAGCTTAAGCAAAACTCACACAGAACTTAATTAAGACTATATTTTTAAATACTTAGTCCTATAAAAATCAAAGACCGTTGTAATCCACTTTATACTGTATACTGGGTAATGTAAATTCAAATATGAATGTAAAATGTGCTTGCATATCACAATATAGTGGTATACATTTTACATGTATTGTCTTAATTTGGGACTTTTCCAGCAAAATAAGCAAAAATCAACAAAAATGTGTCATATTGGATTGAGATCTGGAGACTGTGGAGACCACTTGAGGACAGTGAACTCATTGTCATATTCAAGAAACCAGTTTAAAATTATTTTAGCTTTATGACATGGTGTGTTATCCTGTGGTCCTTAAGGGATGGACATGGTCAGCTACACTACTCAGGTTTTCTATGCTAATGATGATCAATTGGTACTAATGGGCCCAAAGTGTGCCAAGAAATATTCCCGACACCATTACCACCATTACGCCACCATCACCAGCCTGAACCATTGATACAAGGCAGGATGGATCCATGCTTCCATTTTGTCTACACCAAATTCTGATCTTAACCCCCCGAGTCTGTGCTTCAGTTTCCTGTTCTTGGCTCACAGCGGTGGCACCCGGCGTGGTGTGGTCTTCTGCTGCAGTAGCACATCTGCTTCAAGGTTCAACGTGTTGTGCATTCAGAGCAGCTCTTTGGGATACCTCGGTTGCAACAAGATGCCATTTGAGTTAATGTTGCCTTTCTATCAGCTCGAACCAGTCTGGCCATTCTCCTCTGACCTCTGGCATCAACGAAGCATTTTCTCCCAGAAAACTGCTGCTTACTGGATATTTTCACATTTTCTCTCTATTCTCTAGAGATGCTTGTATGTGAGAATCCCAGTAGATAAGCAGGTTTGGAAATACTCGAACAAATATACTGTACTGTATACACATTTCAACATGAAAAATATATGCGCAATCATTTTATTAATGATAGATGTATATGACTATGAAAGGGTAGCTGTCAAAAGTCATGTTTGAATTATGCAATCACATTAGGTTCTCAAAGTGGTAACCATTAGCATCCAGACACAGTAAAATATTAAAAACGTTCTAAAGAAGACCGTATATTCGTGATTGGCAATCCCGGCTGAGAAGGCTCGGAGCACACGTTTCCATGAACATTCAGAGAGTGGGACACCTGATCTGTGAAAAATGATGGATACCAACTTTTGGGAGAGAAGCCTTTGCCTGTGGGAACTCGGCTGGAAGTTATTGCCAAATCCCCCATACAGTCCTGACCTCGCTGCAGGCCATTTCCACATTTTTGGGCTGTTAAAGGAGTTCCTGGGAGGCCAGCGTTCCAGATGTGAATCAGGCAGGCCGATCATAGCTCTGGCATACAGAGAAAATGTTCTACCTTGATGGTATCCAAGCATTAGTGAAACATTGGGATAAGTGCATCAGTGTAGCAGGGGATTATATAAAGGGAGTTTTTAGTCTCACGACTGTGTTCTGTTATTCTACACAATCAAAAGTACAGGTTTGAATTGAATTCCGCATCTGTGTGTATTTGTGTGTGTGTATAATGTACTGTCAGCAACCATTTTGTTAGTACACCCAATCATTCATGCAGTTATCCAATCAGCCATCCTGTAGCAACAGCTCAGTGCATAAAATCATGCAGATGTAGCTCAAGAGATTCGGTTAAGTTGCACATCAAAAATCAGATGGAGAAAAAAAAGCAATCTCTCTTTCATCATTGCATGGATGTTTGAGTATTGCAGAACTAATTCCTATTTTAAACTATGCACAGAAAGATGAAAAAACAAAAACAGACAAGCAATAAAAAGATTTTTTTTTTAAGCATCAGTTCTGTTGCCGGAAACAACTTGTTGACGAGAGAGGTCAGAAAAAAAAATCACCAGGTTCGAGTTGACATGAAAGAAATGGTAATTCAAAGGATTGAGTGTGAGCAGAAAAGCATCCCAAAATGCAAACCATATCAAACCTTGAAGTGAATGAGGAGAAAAAACATGATCAGGTTCAACTCGAATCAGATGGAAAGAAGAGGAATCTGAGGCTGCAGGCTTAAATAAACTGTATAGGAGTTCCTGTGAGTGCATATGGTGTGTATTATCAGTCGGTTGTACAAAGGAGGAATTTCTTTTTGTTTAGCTTTTTTGTTCGCTAGTACGACAGTGCACAAATCACAATTTTGCTTAAAAATACAGAAACTCTAGTGCAGTGTATGTGCATTTCTCTGTATACATATAAGAGTGAATGCATTCCCTGGGCTAGCCTTTTAGTCTGGTCTTTTTAAGTGAACAGTGAACACTAAGTTATGTGGATGCTTTCACCCTAAAAGATTGCATGACTGAACAAATCCTTAACTTTTAAAAAGAGACAAAAAAATGTATGAGACTTCTCGAGAACACTGCAACATATAATCCACCCTTCAGCTGGAACCGATCATTAGAGCAGGGAGAAGCAAAGTGACATGCTGGTAGTTAACACAATAGGTCCATTCCTAACCAGGTATTATTTCAGTAGTGGATCATTTTCAGCACAGCGGTTGGACCGGATTGCTTATAGGTATTGTGCCAAGCATAATAATGCCACTGATACTCAGGCTTATTTTTATTCATTTCTTTTAACCTTACAGCATCAGTTCCGACTTAGACAAAGAATCGCCCATACTTTGATGTATCGAGCCCACAGCATTACTGCGATCAAAAAGCTAGCGATCAAAAAACCCTACAGCACAGATTATACAAGTTAGCTTTAACAATTTGCATAAAACTGGATGCCAACCGGAAAATTTTATACCAGGGTGGACAAATCGCTAGGCTGTGTGCCAGATTTTTATTCATGCCTACTGAAAATAATAATCATTTGGACATTGTCTGGCCAAAAGTAGAAAAAAGCAAACAAACAAAAAAAAATATCTTACTGTGTTTGAAGTGAAATACAGTATATGCAAATATAAAGCACTTTTTTTTTCTTGTTGTTGTATTGATTAGCATATACAGGCTATACTGTACTGTATGTGCAAAGCTGTAATTAAACATTTCCAGTTATACACTCATTGGCCACTTTATTACAGTAGGTACATGTTTTCAACTACTCGTTAATGCTAACATCCAATTGCATGACAGCATCTTAGTACATGTAGACATGGTCAAGATGATGTTCAAACCGAGCATCAGAATGGGGGAAGAAAAGTCATTTAAGTAACTTTGATCATGGCATGGTTGTTTGTGCCAGACGAGCTAGCCTGAGTATTTCAGAATCGGCTGATCTGTTGTGATTTTCACTTATAACTATGTCTAGGGTTTATAGAGAATGGTGTGAAAAAGAGAAACTATTCCATGAGTGGGTGTGTGGGTAAAAATGCCTTCTTGATGCAAACTCAGAAAACTGAGGGTACAATTTGCATGGCATCACCAAAGTTGGGCAATAGAAGAATGGAAAAACGTTGCCCAGTCTGATGAGTCTTGATGATAGGGTCAGAATATGGCATGAACAACATGAATGTATTGATCCACCCTGCTTTGCATCAACGGTTCAGGCTGGTGGAGGTGATGTAAGGATGTGTGGAATATTTACTTGCCGCACTTTGGGCTCCTAGTATTGTTGCTGGCCATGTCCATCCTTTGATAACACGCCATGTCACAAAGGTAGAATCTTTTCAAACTGGTTTCTTGAAGATTACATTGAGTTCGCTGTACTCAAATGGCCTCCACTGTCGACAGATCTCAATCCAGTAGAGCACCTTTGGGATGTGGTGGAATGGTGGAGAATCTCGCCATGGATGTATCGTACTATGGATAGAAATCTCCAGCACATGTGTTATGCTATCATGTTTATATGGACCAAAACTTTTTTCAAAGCTTGTTTCCATCACCTTGTTGAATCTGTGCAATGGAGAATTATGGCACCTTTGAAGGCACAAGGTGGACCAACCCAGTAATATCAATGTTATTACTATGAAGTGGCTGGAGAGTGTATAGTAAAAAAGAGGGATGCCAAACATAAATAATACTTCAGATAATTAGAACAAAAAAATGTTGCATGACTGAAACATTAATCAGCTGACTTCTTGTTGATGCCACAAACATCAATGCATACTGTAACTGGCTAACTGGAGAACCATACGTCTTTATATTATGTTTACGTCTTTAACCTGGCTAGTTTACAGGCACTGCAATGACGTAGCGTTTCCCAGATAAGTAGGAATAAATATGTGGATATGGATATTGTGTAATCTGCACTATATGGCTAAATGTTTGTGGACAACTAACGTGCTTTCCAGTACAAAGGTATGAAGGTTGACACACACGCCATAACAGATTCCACTCTGTTTCTGAGACGGCTAACGACAGACCCAAACACACACCCACAGCGGAATACACACCCCATAAACGGAAACACTTGACTTTTTTTTTTAAGGTAAAGTGCAGGTTAATTTGTTTTATTTTTACTTTATATTTTGTATTAATTCTTTTTATGTTTTTATTTTTTTGGGGCTGTGGAACAAATAATTTGAGTTTCTACTATTTCTAATGGGAAAAATCAATTTGGTTTATGAGTGTTTTGGAATACAAGCCCACTTCTGGAACGAATTATGCTCGTAATCCAAGGTTCCACTGTATATGATACACATATGGATGTCATCGCCAGCGTATTTGTCGTTTTTTTTTTTTTTACATATGCATTACCAGATATATCACAATTAATGCTGTATAGTTTGATGATAATGAAAAATTTATTCCTTAATATATCCTGTATATAAAACCATCTACTGGATACAACTAACATTTTCTTTAGTGTTAGTTTGTGATTTGTGGAAGATAGTACAGTAGGTGTATAGGTGGGTTTCTTTGAAAAAACTCATCGCCCTGCTTTAGAACATCTTTACACCTGTTCCTTCTGAGCATCACTTGTGATATCTTCCTTCCAGAGAAAAGTGAGGTGAGACTTTAGGTGAGATTGTCTCTAACACCCAGGATAGATAGATACTTGCTGACTTTTGGGGTCTGCAAAAATCTTACTAGGGAACACTAAGCCTACTTGGCATATATAGTGAAACAGATCACTATCTGCGCAAACATAATTATCAGATAATTTATGATATCCTAAAGTAAATGGTCATAATAGTGGATATTCTTTTTTTGTATCAGGGCCACTGTTTAATTAACATCTTATTCCAGTGAAATAATGGGATTCAAGTTAATGTGCACAGAGGTGACTTCTGGCAGGAATAAATTACTTGTGAATCTTTCAAGGTTGTACAGTTTCTATAATTAAATCACATGTCTAAGCAGATTTTTCGTGAATAGTGCCAGTGTTCCTACAGTATTACTGTCATAGCGGTGTCAATCCGAACAGTTGTAGGATTCATTCGATGACATCACTGTACCTATACGTTAGGGGTGTAACAGTAGGAGTATTTCACTTCGTCCCAGATGTTCAGTGAATAGAGTCAAAATGTAATTAGTGCACGGTGATTTTCTCCATTAATTTGGATCATTCAAGTTAAAGGAACACATACAGTACTGTAGCATGTCTCTGAAGACGTTTCTTATAGCAAAATATTCAAATATCACTTCATAGAGAGGAAGTTTGTGCAGGTTTGAAGTGGCAGATGAACAAATTTATGCAAAATATAATTCAGCATTACATCCTACACAGTGAAAACACCTTCCCAGTGTTGATTTAACACTTTCGGAGTCCACCTGGACAAACACTGCTGGGTGTTAATTCATCACTGGGGAATTGCTTACTGTGTAAGTGCTAATTCGCCGGTCAGAATAAGTCATTTTCCACTTTAGTGCTTTTGAAAGACGAAGTAGGAACCTGAAAGCCCCCATGTTCAGGTGTTATGCAACATGCTTTTCAGGTCATTTGAGTGACTGATGCATATTGTTTTCAATATATAACAGTATAATCAGTGTCTTAGATTTGCCAAACAATCGTGCCTGTAAGTCTTTCTTTGTGTATGCATAATAGTGTGCACAGCCTTTCTTTGATTTTACTTCACCCCGTAAGCAGGAAAGAAACTCAGATTTGGGATTAATAAAACAAGTTGACTTTTGGTGCAGTGGTACTTCATGTCAAGATTTTTTTTTCTGTCACGACTGAAAGGTTCACTGAGTTGTGGGAAAAAAAGTGGAATAGTGAACATATCCACTATTTAACAAAAAAAAAAACAATGTTTTCACTATTTGTTATATTTAGTGCCTTTAATACTCTTAAACACCTAGATGCCGTTTTTATTTTAATATTAATTAATTAATTCATTTTTTTTTTTTTGAGAAAGAATATGTCCTTTTTGTGCAAATTATGGCTAGTTTGCAGTTTGTAAAAGTTTTGTGATTGCAAGTTAAATTTATAATAAATTCATAAATAAATCACGTTTAGTTTATTTATTTATTTATTTATTCACTTCAATGTACCGATTAAAACATACTGCACTTAAATTCAAAATCACGGTATGTACCAAAGTGCGACTTTTGCGTGATGTGACACCCTTACTATACAGGGTACTATACACCCTTACTATACACCGATCAGCCATAACATTACCACAACATAAAATTAACATAGTAATGTTTATCAATTAATAAATTATTAATGAATTAATTATCAATCCGCCAGATTGCCACTGTTGGGCCCTTGTGCAAGGCCCCTAACCCTGTCTGTATACTGGCTGACCCTGCACTCTGACCCCAGCCTACTAAGAAAAGCCGCTATATGTAAAGAATAAAGAAATTCACTGTTCAATGTGTTTACACCTTAACGAATTTCTCTCTATTGTCTTTCTAACGACCCTCCCTCCTATTCTCACCCTCTCCATTGGTAACAAGATTTTTCAAACAGGGGAGATTCCTTGACCTTAGAAGACTTAAATATAAGCAATTTTCCGACTTACAGTACCTTAGACTGAAGAAGCTGCGTGGATGAGTAGAGAAACATTTCCACTGAACAAGATGACAACTTTCAGAAAACCCCAGCTGTATGACTGAGAATCTTCACAGACATAGTAATGCATAAGAGATGAATAAAGGCTGAACTTATAAATTATACACCGGTATCAGCATCATAGGCATCCAAGGCTCACCCTTGCCTGAAGGAACCAAAAGCCAGCCTATTTGCTCCACAGTCCACCACACATTTTGCCCAGCAGGCAAAGAGTTCAAGACTGCCAACCCACTCAGCGTCCAAACTCGCCAATCCAATCGTGTTCCCATGGGAGGTGTGGGACAAACAAATCCGATCTATTGAGAACCGGGCTCTGATCCCATCCAGCACCCAAAGGATCCACTGCCAAAGTCATGGTGTGATTCATGCCCCAAGGGGGCAGAGCTGCCCAGGTGGCACTAAGGGAACCAGCACAATATTGGGCATATTGTTTTGCATTGTTGATTGGTGTGTACAGTATGTATTTTTAGTGCACCAAGTATTTGTGGATCTGGATCTGTTTTTAGGTTTAAGCCATAAAGGGTTGAGGTCTACACAAGTAGACCTCAAGTAGACAAGTAGACCTACACTAGTATTTAATACAAATTTTTTTTTGGTGACAAAAGGGTTATTTGTTTTTTTTTTTTTCTTAATCAATAAACTTGGTTAGTGGATGGAGTTTTTATAGCCTCGTTAAGACCGAATTCACAACCATGATCTTTGTTTTTCATAAAAAGAATATTTTGAGTCACACTGGCAGCCAGAGAAAGACACGTTGCACTGCTGGTGTCTTCCTCTTTAGCTCTGTGAGGGAGTTTTTCATTGCCATTGTAGCCCTCGGTTTGCTCTGTAGGAGTTTGGGACAGATTGATGAGTCCCCTCTGAATAAACAAGAAAGTTTCACTTTTTGAGAGATGCACTCCCACACACAGAATCAAACCTCTCCTTACCAATACAATTCCTATGAATAAATAAATTAAAATTGTCACGTTACCATGTTTCTTCGGGTGCCTTTTTTTTTTTTTTTTCCGGCTTCATTTTCTTACTTTCCTCAGGAGCTGATCATCCTTCAGGGCCCCATGGTTTCTCGGTAATAATCTCCAAATTAAGGAATTCATCTTTTTGGAAGCAGGGGTTGAGCGAGAGCTTTGTAGAGTAGTCCTGCTTGACTTCAAAAAGCCTAAAATGCACGAATGTTGCAAAATGATCTCTTAGTCTGTCAGATAAGTTTGTCTGATATTTCCTCGCAAGCCCTAAGGTTGCTGCGTTAGCAGAAGAGGGATTCGGGTGTCTCGAGTTTGAGGAAAGAGATTTATAGAACTTGACAAGGAGAACCAGGTTGGAGCTACAGCTCTCTCATTATTCCTCCTCTCACCTCCCGTATACATCCTCACCGAGTTGCTTGCTCTCTCAGTCATAGCTCCAGCTTTTGATATGCTTCTCATCTACAAAACGTCTAATTGACAGCTGCACTCAGAGCCACACTGCGTTAGCGTGATGGCGCACATTGAGATCAACAGGTCTTTGAGCTCATCCCAGCATGCATTGACCTAACTGTAATTCTTAGACGGAATCGTATGGTAAAGCCACCATCACTTAAAGCATTCTGCTGGAAATGTCTTTAGATGTATATTTCTGGAATCTTGTTATGATGTTCTACCACCGAATCTTTTTCGGAGGTGACGCCTTTCCTAGCTGTATGACAGACAGCGCTTCGGCCCGCAACAGTACGTGTCAGCGCGAGTAAATCAATCATGTGACGTCCACCCTTCGATGGAATGTCAAGCGGGCTGTCAGAGGTCTTGTCTTCAGATTATGGAGTGATTCTTTCAGACAGACAGTATTTATTTTTGGCTTGGTATCTGTGTTGTTGTCTGTCTTCCCCGCACGAACTTTGATCACGCCAACACGTTTGCCCTTTGCTTAGGTCTAACATTTGACATAGCTGTCCTCAGCTAGACACCCAACTTCCACTAGAAAACTTTGGGCGTTAGAAAGTTTAGGCAGCAAATTACATGTCTGTCTGTATGTTGAACTTTTGGTCTTTCTCATTTTATCTTTCTTTAAATAGGTGAGCGGTGTCCATCCATGCAGGTCGAAGACTGGAAGTTTCCTCAGACAGCCAGACACAACATTACAGGTACGGTGCGTCTGGTTATGGATTTCCTTTGGACCTGGGTGATGGTGCCAAAGCAGACATGAGACTATGCATTACATTAGATTGAGGATGGAGTTCAGGATTGAACCAGGCATCATGGAGCTTTAAGACAACACCAATACTTGTAGGGCCCTCTTCAAATCCCTGATTATTAGTCAGTTATTCTTCTTTACGTAAATGTGATCCATCTTATTAAATCAAGTCATGAAATGTAGCAAATTCAACAATCAATTGATAAATCCTGATCCTTCCAAAGAATTGAGAACATTTTAATCCTAAACATATTTTTAACGCACTTTAAGTAAGACTAGCCAAGCCGGTTAACACAGTTGTGTTCAATGTTTTTCAAACTCATACTGGCCATATCGCAGCAACCGGACATGGTATAGTAATATTGAACCAGGAATCTGAAAACTCACGTGGACCATTTTTTTCACGAGGTACCCTACTGTATATGTAAGTTTTTCCATCCCTGTATCCTTCGTGTAAAGTATTGGAAGCTCTTAACGGATCGCCAAACACGTTCGCTCATGGAGAATCGCTAAAGACATAGTCATTAATGTGTAGGGATTTAGGCTTATGTGCTCCTGCTCTTGATCTCTTTAAAAGTTAAAGCTCCGAACCCCTTTAGTGACATACTGCATGGTGCCTGTCGCACAGCACACTGCTGATTGATTAGCCTGCTGGATGGTTAATGAATTGATCGATTGATCCACAGGTTTCAATCTGGTGCGGCGCTTTTCCCTGATGAAGAACAGCGATGTGAAGAAGATACGTAACCCGCGAGGGCCTGTCATCCTACGCCTGGGAAAAGTGCGCCTCATCCAGCCCACTGAGTAAGCCTTTGATCTTTCTCTGTCTCTCTCTCTCTCTTTCTCTCTCTTTCTTTCTCTGTCTCTATCTTCTTAAAACCTCCTTAGATTTTGTGGCTAGTTTTCGAGAAATAAGCGTTCACTAAGCAATAAAAGTTACAACTTCACTATGATCTCATTGATTCAATTTCCAAAAAGGGCTTTCCAGAGTTTGCTTTTGTCTGTTTTTGTAATTACAAATCTCCCCCCCCCCCAACCACCCCAACCACCCCCACACACCCTCGCTCACCGCTAACTGGCACAGCTGTACGTGTACATAACTTCAATAGTAATAAAACATGCCAGCACAAGCTTGTTTCTGAATTTTAAATCTGACAGATAGTTGTTGATTAAGAACTTCGGCCTAAAGCGTGGAAAAAAGAAGACATCCAAATACTGCGACAACCATCTGGAGGTTGACTCTGTGCCACCCGTTCCATTAATGCACTTCTGAAAATGGGACTGGCACCGAGCTCGTGCCACTCAGCCCAGGGCGGTAAAATGTTTTATTAACAATAATATTAAGGACCCATCATTTTTTGGTGTGACCGTAAACCGCAGTACAATGGAATGTGTTTTTATGACTATAGTTTTATAGGACTTGAATTGAGATGCTGTCAGTGAAGTGCTCACTTTAATAACAAGGATATGACTAAATATGAGTTATAAAATATTATTCGGGATAAATACATAAATATGAATACATTTTAAAGGGCATCCGATTGAGACTTAAAGGAGACGTGAAGCCCAAGTAAATAAATGTAGAATATTCCTGCGTTAAACTCGTCCGCCCCATCCCCCGACACACGTGACTTTCACGACGCTCGCAGACAAAACAATAAAAGAGGGCCAGAGAAAAAGGTTGGCTACAGATAAAACGGTCCGTCATGCTCTTTCATACACATCATCACCATTAATCTGTCATGCATATATCACGTTGTTTAAAATCTGGGACAGAAGCGTCCCTTGAAGATGAAGATGTATTGAGTGACACAGCGTCTCCAGCTGGAATCTCCGCTCTCGCCCTCTTTCCTGTTTGGTCTGTAGATATCCGAGCATGTGATTTGACAGTTTGATTGGGGGATGATGGTGACTGGCCCTTGGCTGACTTATATGCGAGAAAGCTTTTAGACGCTCATAAAAGTATGGAGATGAGAAAGAGAGCGCGGAAGCGAATGTTTATTACGCGGGTTGAGGTATTGAGGGCGATGTCGATGCTGATGGAGTTCTCCTAGGAAAGGCCTGGGCGGGATGGCGGGTAATGCACATTACTACAGTAGATCATACATCCTGTACTGTATGTTCTCGGTCATGTACTGATAACGGGTTTCATGTAATGAGTTGGAACTAGCTGTGTGCCAAAAACAATCACATTCACACTGGAGCGCTTCTCGATACGCCAATCAATAGGCCATGCAAAGTGCAGCACAACAGCCCTCGGGATACGATTTGACTTAGTGAAATGCAACTGTGTGAAAAGTCTAAGTATTTACATTTTTTTTATTTATTATTTGTAGCCGCGTATTTAAGCGTATCGAGGGACCGTAATGCTGGAGCGGTTATTGAGCGATTATATACTATAATAAAATAATTTAATAAAATGGTGAGAGTTTTCTGACGGATTTGCTGATTTTATACAAGGTTTTTATAAGGTCACAACCAGAATAAAGTAGTCGCAGTATCTCAATATGTTCATTATCTATCTGGATTGTTTAATGGAGATAAATGCGCACTACAGCTGACAAGACTACACACATTATAGGCTTAATTAAGTCACTCTGCATAATAAAAAGATAAAATAAAATAAAAAATCGATAATCGGAATTGGATGGATGGTTTCCTTTAAGAATGTTTATCATTAGGATTTAGTAGTTTCAACGTCTTCTTTACTAGATTACAGATTCAGGATAGAGCCAGTGGCTCGTATTTTATCCTAATTGAATATTGTCTTTTAAGAAGGATAACCATCATCCCGCTTATTTGTGGCCAGCTCCAGGTGTCTGTACAGCACAATTAGAGATGTGACCTGAAATCATAGCCGGTCAGAGGGGGTAGAAGGAGAAATGGAGAAATTATACAATGTGGTAAAATGATCCGACTATAAATTTGTATCCGAGTGAAATACTTTTAAATGTTTAACGTAGTGAAAAGTGAAAAACAAACAGCCTGAATAGCTCACTCACTCAACCCACCAAATGCTTCTTTACATTTTCCGTCTGAAGAGCCAGACTTTCTTGTATTTTTAATGAAGTCTAGAGGAATAGCTCTCCAGGCTTTCTAGGAGACTTTTTTCTTTTCTTTTTGGCTCTCATTTTTGGCTCAAATTTTCCAGTATGATCCCTATGTCTGACCAGTTTCATATATTTTTTTTATTTGTTAAGCCACACAGTGATCTATGAATCACTTTATCCTGTAAACAGGGTCGCAGGGGGTCTAGAGGGGCAGTGGACACCCAGAGGGTTAAGGCACTGAGTTACTGATCGGAAGATCGTCGGTTTGATTCCCAGCTCCACCAGGTTGCCACTGTTGGGCCCTTGAGCAAGGCCCTTAACCCTAACTGCTCCAGGGGCGCTGTATCATGGCTGACCCTGCGCTCTGACCCCAGTTACGCTGGGATATGCGAAGAAGGAATTTCACTGTGCTGTAATGTATACGTGACAAATAAAGGCTTAACTTAACTTAACTTAACTTAACTTAACTAGAGCCTATCCCAGTAGACTTAGGGGACGAGGCGTGGTACTTCCTGGGTGCCAATCCATCTCAGGGGACACACTCACACGCTCATTCACACGATACAGACAAATTAGGAACTTTGGACTGTGGGAGGAAACCGGATTACCCAGAGGAAACCCACTAAGCATGGGGAGAACACGGACCAGAGGCGGGAATCGAACCTAGATCCTAGCGGTGCAATGTGACGGTGCTAACCATCATGAATCATTCAAAAATAAAAAAAAAATAAATCTCATAGTTTTAGGATTGTTCTCGTCCAATGTGGAAAAACAAAAATTAGAAGGTGTGTCCAAACCTTTGACTGGTACCGTGTGTCCAGACGAGATGATGTCTGTTCCTGCTCTGAGGTTTGCATCACATTGACCCAGTTACACCTAATGCTATGCAGATCACACAGACTGTAATCACAATGCCGGCGGATGTGCCTGTCAGACTGCGGCTTTCTCTTTTACGGCAGAAAATATATACAATTTTTTTCTTTCTATTAATAACGTCAAAGCAAACGTCTGGTCTCTTTTGTCTGCCCTTAATATTCGCGGATGACGGAGTGCTTTATCAAGACGCCGTCTTTTTATGGCGAGGCTTCAGACGTGCGTGCGCTCTGCAGAAGCTGCAGGGAAATTTACAGAGTGTGATGTTTGACACTATGTGAAATCCCTAGCTGGAGATGGACACTGACAGGTATACACCACACACACACACACACACACACACATATGGCTATTAGGCTGTCCCTCAATCAGGATGGATTTTTCAGAGCCTTAGATGCTTTTCCCATTTAAAAGTTGACCCCTCTCTCTCTCTCTCTCTCTCTCTCTCTCTTTCTCTTACACCCACACACACACACACACACACACACACACACACACACACTCAAAATCCTTCCTATCTTCTAGACAGGGCCTTGGAGAGCTTGTGTTCACAATTCATACTGTCAGATGTGTTTACCTAACACAGGACACAGCCTGCATTAATTTACCAGCGTTTGACTGTTTTTCTTTTCCGTTTTATTTTTTTTAAACCCAATTCTTTCTATCTAAGCGATTCCTTTTTGTAGTTCCAGGCTCGAAAAAAGGGCGTGAAGGTTTGCTTGTTTTTCGGCCTTCACGCTCTTTTTGTGCGGGTTATTTTCTGACACCAGGCTATAATAAAGGCGCTACCCTTTATTGTGATTCCTGTCCGACTTTACCCCATCCTGGATGGTAGGTGTGTGTGTGTGTGTGTGTGTGTGTGTAGAAAACGGGAGATGCCGCTATACATCTGTAAGAAAAAGGACATCTGGAAGGGCAATAGTGACAACAAATAAAAGTTTAAAAATGAAATAAAAAAATCACACTGTTCCTCTTTGTGTGTGTGTGTGTGTGTGTGTGTGTGTGTGTTAAAAAAAAAGAGGCCTCAGTTGGCAGCTGCTCTATTATTTCCTTGGATTCCCTCAGTCTGTTGTAAATCACTGTCATCCTTGTCTGCTGTAAAGACATGAACCAGCTGCCTTACTACAAAGTGAGGGTACTCGTCTGTGTGTCCTGCCTTCTCGCCGTTTGTGTTCGTTCGTACGCGAGTGTGTACTTATTTATACATTCCCTCACCCCGTGACCCACGTCCTGCGCTCAAGCTTGCTGTGATTAGGAGAGAAAGTGTGTGTTTGCTACAGCGGACACGTTCGCGCAGTTTGTCTAAAGTAGAAACCAGCCATAGGAATGGATACGAGGTCGACCAAAAAAAAAAAAAAACTGTGTTTCTTATGAAAACCAGGGTCAGAGGTCACTCTTTAGTGTGCAGCCAAATACCGAAAAAGCCTGCTGATGCAATCCCAAAGCTGTGTGTGTATGTGTGTGTGTGTGTGTGTGTGTGTGATCCCATTTCATCAACTCTCTCCACAGTCAAGTGTTTCCACACGGACTGCCCGAGGAGTTCACACTGGTCTTCACCCTGCTGTTGAAGGCCAAGGCTCTGAGGGATAACATCTACCTTTTCCAGATATCTGATGAACAAGGGTACCCACAGGTACAGAATCATATTCCATATTCCGATCTATCTTGTGCTAAAATGTCGGACATACTGTAATCGCCCAATTATCAGTTCAATCAATTATTTAAGCTCATTCTAGCCGGTTAGATCACGCAGTCATTTTCTTTTCCGTATAGTCAGTAAATATTCATTCTCAATTAGTTTTCCTTTTTTTACAACGCTATTACTGCCCCGTCATGTTGTAATCATGTTTTCTCCATCAAAGCCTTATGTATGAACTAATTCTAATTATGTTTGGGAATAAAACACGGCAACCCCATGTTTTAACTTGGTTACATTTGTTACAATGATGTCATGAAAGCACCAGATCTATTACATTCCTGCACTGTGTATCGTTTCCCAGGGAGGTATACGGCTGACGATCTACATAATCCAATACTAATAATAAGCAAATTCATTAAAAGTTTCATTAAAAAAAAGGAAATCGATTGAATTGTGCTACGCAGATCATTTTATATTAGTAGAATGTTTTTAGAACATTATTTTTTTTGGTATCTAGAGCCTTCAAACTCTCCATTACCATATGTACTGTGTCAATATGTTGTCGGATATTGTGCAATAATGTTACAACTCTATTTGTACAGTAGGTTCTGGAAACATTGTTTCCATAACGTTATTTAAAGTTTTTTTTTTTTTTCAAACTATACAGAAAAAACACAAGAAAACACAACAAAAGAGAACACAAAACCAAACCCCCCCCGCCAACACCAGACAAACACAAGGATGCCATAACAATCAGATGTCCATAAAAAAAATAAAAATAATGGTGCCTATTAAGTTATGTAATATCAGTTCTAAGAAAGTCTTTTTTTTTTTGGTCCCTGTATCGTTATTTAACGTTTGCTCTAGGAAAATGATTCAAGTCTGGTCCGCATTAATGTTATTTAATGTTTATTCTAAGCAAAATGTTTTAAAGTGTGGTTCCAATGAAGTTCTTTTTGGTTATATAACCTTAATGAATGCGCTGGGAACGAGGATGGTCTTGTTTTATTTTACACTTCACATAATTAAAGGAAGATAAAAAAAACCAACAAAAAACAAACAAACCCAGACTGAAAATGTGCTTGTACATGTAGATCTCTTTAATTCAGTGGCCAACATCACAACAGTAAACAACAAATTGTAAACAAAGGTTACAGTAGACGGGGATCAGCCTTGTTATGACTGTGAAAGCAGAATGTTGTTGGAACTAAACGGCGTAAGAGTCAACAGAAATGTAATGGATGTATATATTTAATCTATCGCAGCTAGGTGTACGACAATTAATCAAAACATGCCTTCAGGCTTTCTCAGGAACCAATAACCTGTATCCATATCATTCGCTCCAACATTTGCCATTAATTTCAAGTCTTTCATTAAACCTCGTCATGTGAAGTTAAACAACAGGTGTCCGTTTATTGCCTCGCTGATAATGAGTGCTTAAAGACCTCTGAAGCTAATGAGCTAGAACTTATTCCGTAACCATGCTTTAGTATTTGCTGTATAAAAATGAACCTAAGGATTTAACGTTAACATTTGTTTTATAATTTTTTTTTAATGTCTCTTGTTTTGTACGCAGCTGTCGCTGGACCTGAACGGGCCGGAGGGCACGCTGGCACTGCGGTCCTATGCGTCCTATGCAGACGAGGATACCTCGACAGCAGGGTGTGTGTTCAGAGGGGAAGGTGTGGAGTCTCTGATGGACCTGCGCTGGCACAAAGTAGCTCTGAGTGTGCAGAAGAGCGCAGCATCGCTTCACGTAGACTGCGGCTCTATCGAGACGAAGCCGCTGGACGCTTGGGGTCGCATCCCGATTACTGGACACACACTGATGTTTATGAGGGCCAGCAATGCAGCTCCTGTCGAGGTACAGTACAATGCATTCAGTGTTCACTGTGTAGTAGAGAATGCATATTTATTATCTTACTTTATTTGACATAGTTGTGACGTGCTGGGAAAAAAAAAATGATTACATTTAGGAAACAAGCGTTATGGAGGTAAATACACTGTATTTTGACATTTTCATTTCTTTAGTGTTCTAAATAGTATTTTAAATGCTTATTTTTTTTACAAGGTAGTAACTGACCTTTAAAAATAATTATAAGCAAGTTTGTTAAAGTTTGAATTTCAACCAGGAAAAGTTTGACTGGGTTTTTTCATTGTTATTTATTTATTTATTTATTTTTTATATCAGGAAAGGGCAAAAACATATACTTTATTTTTATTGGATCATTAATTTATACCTTATCAAAATGTGAAATATTTAATATGGTGGCAGAGTTGGTGTAGAAATATTATGAAAATGAGCATGCAATGTAATACGATTGTTCTAATATATATTATGTCAATGTCTATGTACAATATTTATTATACAGTATATAATAAAGTCTGAGCATAAAAATGGGAAATTTTGACCCATCCAACGGAGAGAAACTGCCTGTTACCTTTAAAAAAAAAAAAAAAAATTTATATATA
>JAOVVA010000012.1:14167451-14179992 GCA_028565275.1 Leiocassis micropogon
ATATAGATATAAAATTAAAAAAAGTGCCAGCTGACTTCCTGCTCCCCTGCTAATTGTGCGGAACATTACTAATGGTGTAGAAACGTTGCTTCCTGTGCACAGGCTACCTGCAGGCTCAGCCATGGGCTTTGCGGATATGAGTGTGTGTGTGTTTTGGAAGGTTATCTAAGGAAATGTCTGCAGAAGGATAACCACAGGCGCTGGTCCTTTAGGCTCATGTTACTCAGCTCTGTAAAAGCGTGATGAAACCAGAACCCTGAGAGGGCCGTCTTAACAAGCATCACCCATCATCCATGATTTATTAATCAGTTCCTACTTTTTAATCAAATCATGTCCAGTAGCACACTTGGCTGAATGATCAACTAGGTGGTCATATGGAATTTAAGCAATATGAGTGAGCTGCTTCCATGCTTTGATTGTTCATACTGTATATACAGAATTAGTGTTGGCTTTTTATGTCGGGTTGGAGACTTAGGTTTAAGTTCATCAGTTCTGTTGATATACAGTATATACTGGGAAAGATTCTCATATTCAGAATCGTCTTATGCATTTGTCCAAGCTGATTTTCGTGATGTCCGATATAAGATTATTAAGCATAGTTAAGCATAGTATCTCTGAGATAAACTGTTTAAAAAGCATGATGCCCTTATTATTTAATACTCAATAGCCTAGCACTTGATCCATAACATCCTGTAGTTTATATTTTGTTGGATGACAGTTTTATCCATAAAAATCCTTTCGGTCATCAGTTTTTTAAGGGATGAGCTAAAAAAAAAATCAGTGAATCAATACTATAGTTTTATATACAGTAGGTATCTAAAATCAACCATGCATGGCATTTTACAGTGTCAGTGTAACATACAGTACTGTGTGAAAATCTTGGCCCACCCTTCTTATTGTCATAGTAAATTAAATTAAATTATGTAGATTCAGTTAAGAAATAGGAACAAATGTATCTATAGACTGAATTTAAAAATCAGTTGTTTATGAGTGTTGGGTAAGTTACTCAAAAAAGGTAATCTACTACAAATGACTAATTTAAAATAGCAATTTGATCACATTACTGATTATTACATGTAAAAAGTAATCAGATACTAATTACATTACTTTCAAGTTACTTTTGATAACATCTGTCACGGCGTTCGCCTCTGTTGTTTATGTAACAACCTCAGCAGCGACCTCATTTCCCCTCTCGTCTGTTCCAACCACTCAGCGTCACCAGTATACTAATCACCGGCCTGACCATCTGGCAACATCTGCATCTGATTTTTTTTTTTTGCTTTAATGATTTTAATCCACATGATCTCCATGTGGATTAACAAAAAAAAAAAAAGAAGCATTCCTTTGAAAACTGAAAATAAGAGCCAATAAAGTCCTTAAGGAAGCCTGGAGATCTTTTCCTCAAGACTACATTAAAAATACACGAAAGTCTGACTCTTTGGAAGCTAAATATGAAGAAATGAAGGGTGGCTCAAGACTGTATTGTGGTTACATCACTCTTTCAGACAGTGGGGCTGGACGTAATACTGCTCCTCGCTCAAGCCAATTTCCCACAAATCCAAGGTCAGACTCGCATATAGCTGAAACACACATCTGTTTTCTACAGACTTCGTCCCATGTCTCTGTGCACATTCCCCACACAGCCATCCAAGCAATCCCTGTAAGTCTGTAGTCACTGTACATCTGAGATCTGCATAAAAACATGCACTTTTTCAGTATTCAATCACTCCTACATGAGCTTAACCCAACTCTTTGCCAGTTTACAGTACAGTATTTCGGCTATTTATAGAGTATAGTGCTTCTATTTTATTGTACCTCTTTAGAGATTGTGTTGAGGTGCATTTTCATTTCATATTGTCAAGCAGTATTAACGCATTTTATTTTCTCCTTAAATGCCATTGTCGTTAATGATAAAGCTGCATGCAGCGTAGCGAAAAAAAAAAAAAAGTTTCAACACTGAAAGTGCTCGAAGTGATGCTGCCTCGGGGATCCTCCTCTGTGCTGCTTATGCAAGCTGTCTGAATCTTTTTAACTTGCTAATAAGCTAGCATAAGGCGAAAGCAAGACATTTCTCACCTACTCATGTCACGTAGATGTAGTATGTATGAACCGGTGAGGACCAAGTATCCAGCAGCCTTACCGACTCGAGCTGACATGAGACTCGAGTCGACTTTCACTTCTTCACATGTGCCCACTCTAACTCGATTCCATTGTTCTTGCTTTTCTTTCGCTTCTCCAGTGGTTGGTTCAGGTCATTTGGTTCATATTAAACCTTTTTTAATACTATTTTTTTTACAATTAAACTGCTGTTTTTCGCTTTTTTTTTCTGTCAGATGGACCTTCAGCAGGCGGTGGTGTACTGCGACCCATCTTTGGCCATCCAGGAAGCTTGCTGTGAAATTCCAGGAGCCAGGGTAAGTCATAGTACCTAGAATTTTTCATTACAGTTGCATTTTGGCTAACGGTTTTATTTTTGTTAAAAAAAAAAAAAAAAGAGTTATAATTTTGACTGGATACAACTGAATAGTTGGGGATTAAGGAGCTGATTCAAGGAATGAACAAAGCAGCTTGGCACAGTTTGCATTTGAACTCATGACTTTCTAATCAGTCTTAATCACTAAGCTGTCACTTTCCTAAAACATCAGGACATTGTACAAAATTGGAAAAAAAATCTCAATATTAAAGCATGTTATTAATCTAGAAATAATAATGCATTACTATTTTTGGATGCATTTGTGTGCTTGAACATATCTTTAGGTAAGCTGTGGGAGTGGTGGCTCAGACGGCTAATGCTCTAGGTTGTTGTTTTGTTTTTTTTGTTCGGATCTGAGGAACCAGGCTCAAGTCCCACCATTGATGTTGGGTTCCGGTTTGGGAGATTTTAATTTAACATTTGTCTGAGATATTATAAAACTGCATAATCTGTTTCCTATAACCAGTTTGTCATGCATTTCTTTATTCCGTTTATAATACAAGTAAATCTGAGTATTTTAAAATTGTGATTAATCGAGATTAATTTAGTCTATGACTGTGATTAACTAGAATAAAATTTTTAATCGATTGACAGCACTAAAAAGAGCTATCGAAAATTTCATTTCTGTCCATGCTTGCAATGATCATATTTTTATGATTAGCCAAAAATGATGCATTTGAATACAAATATTTTTTTTATGGACAAGAAAGATCCACATGATTTGATATGCAACAGTGGAACAGTGTCCCTTTTCACTGTAAAAGAATATTAATTTAGAATAATAGTTTCCTGAAAATGGTTAAGACAAGCTGTTAAGACAGTTTTATGTAAGTCAGTAGAACAATATGGGTCTTGTATTAGCATCAGTGTTGCCAAAGCGTATTTTGGAACAGGAGTGTGGATGGAAAACCCAAAACCTGTTTTTTTTTTCTAGCTAGCTGAAAAATCTGCTGTTCAGCAACAGTTTAAAAAGTACTCCTTAGCCACCAAGACCTTGGTTTAAATCAAATAATCAGAATTGAATCCAATTAGTTCCTATAAACATTGAGTAAAGTTTGTGTATGCATTATGTACAGAATCATTCATGTATTAAGGGAAGAAGTACTGCATATTAAGGACTAGATCTCAGCTGCACCAGAAATGTGCGTGAACTTTTTTTCCATGCAAAGACTGAAAAAAAAAGTTTTTGTCTCCATTTCCAGTGCCTAAAAGTTTGGACCAAGTTTAAAGTGCCTTTGTGTGGTTTCTGGAGAGTTTGCCAAGTTAATCGTTTTTTAAGTTATTTTTTTAGGTCTCAGTGAAGTTGCTATAGAGTAACATGTTTATGCAGTCTGTACACAATGTTTATAGTCATGCACGGGGGCGTTCAGGTCAAACCAGGACTTTTGATTGTGCAGAATAACAGAACACAGTTAAAAACTCGCTTTATTTCTCTATATAATCCTCTGCTGCACTAATGCACTTATCCCAATGTTTCACTAGTACTTGGATACCATCAAGGTAGAATGTATTCTCAGTACGACGGAGCCATGATCGGATCACCTGCTTCACTTCTGTCTTGCAAAAACATCAAGTTTTTTTCCATTAAAGGAAAGGTGCTTTATAGGAGTTCCTGGGAGGCCAGCGTTTCAAGCATTAGCGAAACACTGGGATAAGCGCATTAGGGGATTATATAGAGGAATAAAGGCAGTTTTTAACCCTCATAACTGTGTTGCATTATCCTGTACAATTAAAAGTCCCAGTTTGACTTGAACACCCTCGTTCAATGCATTAGCAAAAATTTGTCATCATTTGTTGAACAATATATTCAATCTAACTTTATATGAGTTTCCCTTTAACTCTGGTGAATAAAAACAGCCTTTGATGGCGCAATCATATATTTAATCCCTAATACGTGTGTTTTTTTTTTTTTTAAATGAATGGCGCAAACAATATTTGCAGAATAAATGATCAGTCATTAGGGAGCCTGTGGTTTTGTTTCCAACTCAATTAAATTATACAGAATTATATATTTGTGCACAACAACATATAACACCTTGATGCGGTGATAATTTCCTTGCTGTTAATCAAATTTCGCTGGATTCGATTACCACAGGCATGACAGCTTGCATAGCATTAGTGTACGAGTGTATTAGTGTATGAATATTTCTGTATATATGCATACTTTTTTTTTCTCTCTCTTTTGTAACGAGTACATTTTATATGAGTAAAATGTATAGTCCTTGTTATTTATATGATAAAAAAAAGAAAAAAAAAAACTGAAGAGGAATTTATTTGATAAATTGCCCAAAATGCAGCTAATGTGTCATTTAAACTTCAATTTAGAAGCTTAGTTAGACCGTACTGCCAAATTACCCCAACATATCGATAGTTCCGCTTGAGCAGACGCCAGGCAAAGTTTTTGTTGAAGACTTAGAGAAAAAGTGAGATTGTCTTCAGGAGAGAAATGAGTCTCATTAGGCACTGGACATGCACGATATTTCTGCTGAATTATTCAACAAGATGAGAACACCAGCATGGGTGCATGTAGGAAAGAACATTTTTCTTTTTAATCCAGGGCATCTCTAGAGGTGATCTCTGCTCTCTCTTTTTGTGTTTGTTTGTTCTTTTAGTAGGGGGTCATCCTGTAGCTGGCCAGTATAACTGATGTCTATTACAGCTGGGAAATCAGTAGGACATGCATTCAACCTCTAGTGTGGAAGCATGTAAAGTACACTTTAAAGTGAATCCCCCCCCCAAAAATAGATATTAATAAACATTAAAATGTCAAAATATCAGTACAGAGACTCAAGCAGGGTTTGTATCATGGAATCAACTTACATAAGAATGTCCTGGGGGCCAGAACTTGGTTTGAGTCATCTGTATTAAAGTTTTTTTATTGCATTTTATTTGTTTATTTATTTATTTATTTATTTATTTTCCACAGGAACTAGAATGCGGTGTGCGTTTTTTTTTTTTTTTTTTTTTTTCTCCAAAAAAATTGATCAGAGCTCTGACAGGGTACAGCTTGCTGAATTTTTAAGGTTCACAGAACTGTTTGGCTCCCATGGAGCTCCTGCCTACACGAAAAGCATCCAGCTTCCTGAATAATGCCTAGAAATAGTCGAAATAAAAAGCTCAGGAAACGCTTCCTGTGTAAGAAGAAAGCAGGCCGCAGGAGAGAACTTAGAATCAGTTTAGCTCTGAAGTTGAGAACTGTGTGTGCTTTATGATCAGAAGGTATATTAAAACTCAGCTGATGCAATGAGCGCTAGATATCGAGATGTCATGAGGAGAATGGTTTTTCTATGATGTGTTTTAATTCTTGGATTTTTCAGCAATTTCGGTAAAACAAGATGGTCACAACTGTATAAACAGTAGCTTATAGTAGCCTGAGTCTTTCTCATTCATTCATTCATTCATTCATTCATTCATTTTCTATGCTGCTTATCCTGTGGGGGAAGGGGAGACTTTGGGCACAAGGTGGGGTTACCCTGGAAAGGGTGCCAATACATGTCTTTTGACTGTTGGAGGAAACTGGAGTACCCGGAGGAAACCCACCAAGCATGAGGCGAACATGCAAAGTCCATACATACAAACTATAGGCGGGAATCGAACCTATGTTCAAACCTACAAATGACTTTTATCTGACTCTAATGTGGATACGTCCGTCTTTACGTCTTGGTTCGCACCACCTAGTTTAAAACTCATCATATTTGTGCGACTACGCATTCATATCCTCTGGAGGATGGCGAGGAGTTATTGAGCTATATTCGTTGAGGTCCAGAAGGGGAAGAAAGTCCAGTCGCCGCTGATAGCGCTGCTCTGAAATCCCTGAAATCCCCTGATCTGATCATTCTGACTATGTATCAGATATGTATCCGATCTAAGAACACATACTAAAGTCATTTCAGGACATATCTGCTCGTTCAGATAGACAAATAGTCTATACCACTTTTATCCTGTATTCAGGGTCACGGGAGGGCATGGAGTCTATCCCAGGAGATTTAGGGCACTAGGCGGCGTATACCCTGGACACACTCTTTCACACACTACGGGCAATTTGGAACGCCACTTAGCCTAATCTGCATGACTTTGGACTGTGGAAGGAAGGAGGAAACCGGAGTACCCGGAGAAAACCCACCAAGCCTGGGGAGAACATGCACACAGACCCCGAGGCAGGAATCGAACTCAGACCCTGGAGGTGCAAGGCGACAGTGCTAGCCACTAAGCCACCTGACTGATAGGCCTCTATCAGTTTCTAAAATATGCTTCTAAAATAATAACATAACGCAGAGACGCCACCAAGAGTTGTTACTACAGAAACAATACAGGATTAGAACCAGCGGTAGAAGTAATGCTGCTGTTATAGAAAATTAATCCGCACCTTCTCATTCGAGAATTCAACAGCGGCGTGTTGTAACAGCGAAATGTTTCACGGATGCCTGGATTTCCGATTCGCGTTATTTGGGCAGGCTTGTTCATCGTAAGCGTGACGCTAAACTACTCCGAGTCAAACATTTTAATGAGGCTTTTTAATGAGCCCTAGATCTTTGGCGTGCGGCGTTCTGCTGGGGCATATGCTCAGGGCTCCCTGTGAGCAGAGTTTAAAATGGAAACAAGGGCAACAGATGCCCCCTAAACAAACTTTAGGAAGAAGAAGAAGAAAAAACTCAACATTAGTTGTCTTTACAAGTTTCAGAAAAGGAAACAAACCAGCGTCTGCAGACGTTTTTTTTTAATCAGATCTGTTTTGAACCGTTCATCAAAGCCAGGTGGTGTGATAACTAAGTATACAGACGTCTGGCAGGCTTCCCACACTTCAGATCTGAATAGGGAACAATCTGATCATAGGCTTCGTTTTCTTTTTCAGTGCCCTCCAGATGCCCCGAAGAGTCGCCGAGCGGCGGAGAATCTGGTGGAAATTCAACCCAACCCTTTCAGCCAGGTAGGTGTCTGAACTGGAACAAAAATAGTCAGTGGTGTGATGTGTTTACCATCACCACCTTTAAAGATTATTTTTCCTTAAGCTTTTTTTTTTATTAACGGCCAAAACTCATTTATGTGCACAAAACAATAATAAGTTGTAGCCTCTCTGACTTAAGAGGAAAAAGCTGTCTATGTGACGCCAATGGTGTTCAGCTTCTGGAGCCGTGGCCATCTCCAGGTCATCTCCAGACCTAAACCCAATAGAAATCTATTGGACAATGGTGGCAAATGCAAAAAAAAACATCTCCTGTACATTATCTTCAGGAAGCAATCAAGCAGGCATCGATTAAGCGAGTGACACCTGAGTACCGCAGTCGTCCTTTTAGGCTTCAACAGGTTTTAAAGAATAAATGACTGAAATAAATATCGATTATTCCATAGCGATTCCATTGCATAAAAAAACATATTATCTTATAAAAAAAATAGGTGATCTAAGCAATGAATTTCACTCTTGCATCAATACTTTTGGCCTCTGTAAAACTGACAGTAGATCAGACAATACATTGAAACTCACGCTAATCAAAGAGCGCCTTTAGGAAATGCTTAACCCCAGGGCTGCCTTTAGTCAGAAGCTTTTGATTAAGCCAGTGTTTGAGTATCGAAGCTCACTTCACAAAGCCCAGATAAGCGTAATCTAGCTCACATTAGTCTGTGTGCAGATGTGTGCCATCTGCAAATGGTTATCTGCAGGAGAAGAGCTGGAGAGATGATAGTAAACCCGACGCCTATCTACTGTATGTCTGTCTAACACAAGCAACGCTGTCCACTACACCGTGATCCATCATAACACTGAGCGGGATGATGCGCTTGCTGAATATGAATGAGGACCATTATCAGAAACGCAGACATGCATGATGTTGGCGGGTGGATTACCTGCTTCACTAGTGATGTTTAGGCCAGAGTATAGTTTCATATCGCTTTTTCCTCATTTCCTGGCTTTTTTTTTCCCCACTGGCCTTTATCACTTACTGCCTTTGTCTATTTTGCATTCAGAGTGAATTGTTGCTCCTTGCTCATCTCCCCTTCTGTTAATGACTTGAGTGTGTGCCCTGTTCCCAGCTGCAATCTATTTGTTCTCCGATGGCTCAGCTCACACTGCAAATAAAGCTGCTCCTAACATGCCTTTTACAAACCAGAGGTTCAGCTCAGCAGTTATTAGCATGTGTAAACTCACTGAACTTGTTTCTCTCTCTCTTTCTTTCTTTCTTTCTTTCTTTCTCAATTTTCCCCCCTTTTTATCAAGGCCAATCTAAATAGGCCAACTTCTTTTATTGTTTTTTTTTTTTTTTTGATTTTTTTTTCGTCTTGTTTTCCACCAGAACCTATTCATCAGCCAACAAAGCCTGTGGAAACCAAACGTCACAACTCGTAACACCAATTACGCTACTTTGAATCCTTGAAGGATCAAAAATACACCTTGGGAAGATTAAGCTCTTCGGAACCGTATCGGGTTTTTGTGATGCAGAGCCGACGGAAGGGAGAACCGCGTGATAGATGTTCGGCCCGTTTCCAAAATGAGAGAGCAGTAATGGGTTTAAAGCCCTGCGATTGTCTATGAGAATAAGCAGAACTGAAAAGCGCAGAATGAAAATCGAGAACTCACAGATTGGCTCATCTGTCAAGACACAGACTTTTTTCCGAAGAGATAAGAAAAACTGAGTTAAATCGGTTGAATTCCGTAAGTGTCTGTGGTGTTCCTAAATGTTCAAAGTACTAACTGTGTCCTTTATTATTACAGTATTAAAATATTCCCATTGGTGAAGCGTTTTTTAAGGAAAGCCATGAAGTGTAGCTTCCTGAAATGCACGTTAGCTAGTTTAGCATCTAGCTAATATTGTTGTGATGTGCTGTTGATGTTCCATTTGTTGTTGGATATTAGGAGCTACATTTATTAATAATGACTTTACAAACTAGCTGTAAAGTAATGTTAATTTTTTTTTTTTTGCACATTGGTTACAATTGATATGCCATTGATGTTGCAGTATTTGATTACACTGCATTTAGTCCACATTAAAAATTGGACTAACTCTATGATAGTAAAGTCAACCCTGTTCATTTTCACCAAAGAAACCCTATGCAAAGTAAGATATTGGTTCCTGAGATGGCTTAATATGTGTCATTAATGGTGCAATATCCATCCATCTGTCCATTCATTGTCTGCTTACACTGTGTGGGGTCACGGAGCCTAAACTTGGTGCACAAGGTGGGGTACACCAGAAGGGATGAACACCCATCACAGGGCACAAGCACATACCCAATCATATACTATAGGCAATGTGGGACTACTGGACTGTGGGAGGAGACTGGAGTCTGCTGGAGTATATACTTATGGACAAAAGAAATGTTGCACATGTAAATTTCTCACTCACTCACTGATCATCTATACCACTTTATCCTGTATTCCGGGTCGCGAGGGGCCTGGAGCCAATCCCAAGAGACTTAGGGCATGAGGCAGGGTAATCCCTGGATGGGGTATCATTTCATTACACACACTGGGCAATTTGGGAACGCCAATTACCCTTATGCATGCCCCCATATAAATAAGAGTTCAATTTTCTACAAAAATCTGTATGTCGATCAGAAATTCCAAATTCAGATGTAAATCTACGACAATGACGTACAGTAGGTTGACCCACGATACGGCTCCCTTGCACATCCAGCAGCAGGCAAACATGTTAAACATTGCTTATCTATGGTGTGCAACCCTGGAATACCAACAATATTGGCAGCATTTTCTGTACGATTTCTCAAATGATGGCATCAAATTCGTCCGTCTCGTCTTGGCATTGTCTCATGGCCTCCCAGACCTAGGGCGATCAGCAGTGGAGCCAGCAGCTGTTGGGAATCGGTTCCATAGCCTGGAAATGGTATTCCTGGCATCTCCAAAACCTCCGCTGATGTCTGCTTTTGCTGCACCAATCCGATGGCCCTCTCTCTGCTAGCATTGTCTGAACAGGGCGTTATAGTGTGAAGACGAAATGCACAATCAGAATGGTTTCCTTACTTTTGATACCTGGACATGTCAGCTGGACATGCTGTAATCACATGGCGAACTGCATGTGCACGGTGGCACTTTGGAAGATGTGAGTCAGATTATCCTTGTCTAATTTTTATAGTGCAACATGTCCTTTGTTCAGCGGTATATATGTATGTATAAATGACTGTTGAAATATATTAGTTTTTTGTAAGTAATTATTGAAATCTTATAACAGAACCGTTTAAAGTAGATTTGCCTGGGGTTTTTTTTTTTTTCCCCTGGTAAAGCATTTGGTGCCCTTTCACCAAAATATTATTCGACACCAAGTGGTCGAGAAGAATAGAGTAATTGGATTATTAGCTGGAGGTTACTCATGGCGTAAACTCATGTTTTTCCCGCATATGGTAGCAACCAGCGTGGGTCATTTAGCAGGTTAATAAAGACGTGTGCTCCTCGGAGATTTATACTTTGATCACCTTCTCACTGTTTTCTGCCCTCAGCTGCTCCCTCACATCTGCCGTTTGTTTGCTCTGTCACTGACACACACACACACACACACACACACACACACATGTGTACACGAAGCAGTTCCAGAGATTTGTAAATGCATTTTTTTTAGAGGTGAAATTTGTGTATAAACAGAAGCACAAATTTGACGCATAAACTCGCACACAGGGTTTTGTAGCAAGAATAGATCGAAATCTAATCTGGAAAGGCTTTTTATTTTGTTATCTTTATTACCCTCTTACTTTTTATATAGGTCTAAATAGTTTATAAGGTATGCTAAGAGTCGGAGTTCAGAAACGTCATCGCAAAATTTTTTTGTTTTGTTTTGGAAGTGCATATAAATGCATAAGGCAGTAATGTACAGGTATGCATCTCTTGTTGCTTGTCAGTTACTCTTGCTGTAAGTACACGCCTTGTTTATAAGAATTGCCTCGTTTCCCCTCCCACCGTATAAACGTTCACACAATCACGATTCAACCTGGATGTTTTCAGTGATTCAGTGCTGGATTGTTTTTTTTTTTTTGCATTGGTCTTTGTGGGTTATAAGACCCCTGCTGGTTAATGTGGTCTCATTTAGGAAAAATGTCTCACAAAGAGCATGGATAATGCTTGTCCTGGGTTTTTTTGCTTGAGTTTTTGTGTGTGTGTGTGTGTGTGTGTGTGTGTGTGTGTGTGTGTGTGTGTGTGTGTGTGTGTGTGTGTGTGTGAATTTAAACAGGGTCATCAGAATGCAACAAAAACCTACTGCAGTAAAGCACTTCATTTTCTATCTGGTCCCAGCGAGCAGCAATTTCTGCAGCAGTGCTCATAGACATCTGTTGCTGTGTTAGTCCAGCCTGACTTAAAACGTCTCAGACAAGTGTTATTATTCTGTTTATGGTCGGTCTTGGGTTCGTCTCAATATTTTCTTGCTCAATTTTGCTTCTATTGCGCCATAAAATTCCCAGACATGTGTGTGTGTGTGTGTGTGTGTAGAGTCAGGCTAAAAAATATGGATGCACACTTCAGAAAATGATGTTATATGACGACATATTTATAAAATATTAATCATGTTGTTTTATTCTCATAATATCATATATATCAATATAGACATTTTTTCAATTATTTTTTTAGAAAAGACAAATACATAATATAATCTCCTAGACCTCACTGTCACGAGCACTGTTGATTGTTGAACCTTTTTCCGGATGATGTTCCAATACTTCTGGCCCTTGAGAATCCCAGAAAACTGTAAGCGTTGATGAATTTTCCAGCTGATGGCCGACTTTTGGACTTTTTCTCGGTCGGCGATTGAGAATGTTCCCTTTTCATACTCTGCTGTTTACTCTCAGACTCGTATTGACTAATCCGTGTCTCGTCTCCAGTAATTGTTCTCTTTAAGAAACTTTCACCTTCCTTAGAGTATCAGTCTAAATTTTGTACACCCTCAGACCATAGAACAACGAATCACTGCACGCTGCTCTTCTTTTGTGCAAATCACAAGCGGGGCATCCGTTTTTGCTCGCATCGCAGTTACAGATGAACTGATGTAACACGTTCACACCTGGGGAGACAGTTTGGCCAATGGATAATAATATAACTGAAGTGCGGATAATTTTTGACTTACCCTGTATCAC
>JAOVVA010000012.1:14185921-14198009 GCA_028565275.1 Leiocassis micropogon
GGGGCATTAAGGAAAGCTGTTTGAGAGGGGGAAAAAAAATAGTGTAAGATGGATTTGCAGCCCGGCGTCACGCTGCATGATGCATTTCCACTCAGCTTGTGTGAGCACGCCACATTTTCCACGTCGCATCATCATCATCATCATCATCATAACAGGTCCTGTGCTGCTGTGTTGCAGCTCGTCCAGGAAGGCGAAGCGGGTCAGCGTGGCCTGAAAGGAGAAAAAGATGAGCGGGTAAGAATTAGCAGTCTGTTCACTATCACTGACTTGCATTTGGCACGGCACGAGACAAAAAAAATAATAAAAACGCACAGCTGTCATTCACGGCCCAGACCTTCCGAGATTAGACGAATAAGTCAGCGGGTACACGGGGAGCTTCATTTGTTTTGGCATCATTAAGCTCTGGCTCATTAGAGACTCCTGCTTTTTTTTTTTTTTTCGTGCCAAAGCGTCTCTTTGAATAGACTGACTTTTCCGAGCTTTTCATTATTTTTGGCATTGTCTACTGATACATTAATAGCGAAGCCCATCTCCTTAATGGGAGGCTATGAGACGATCATGAGAGGATATTAAACTTGTCTTTGTGCTTCTCTTGTTTGGGGAGCATCAGAATACCTTTTAAGAGGATTATATTATACAGTACCGCTATGCAACGATCCTTTTAATCCATCCGCAGGGTCTGGACGGCACCGTTCCTGGTCACAGCTTTCGTTTCAGTTTCAATATTGATTTGGTATATAATGACAGATGGGAGGGGATATTTATTTATTTATTTATTTATTATATGTACTAATGTTTTGCTCAACCTGTTTGCTTGCTTTGCAGTACGCAGAAGGAGTGAAGGGGGAGAAAGGAGAGAAAGGCGAGCCGGTGAGTGTGTGTGTGTGTGTGTGTGTGTGTGTGTGCTCGTCTGAGATCAATAGATTGTTCAAGAGGCTCTGCTTGAGCCAAGGGATATATCTTGATCCTGTTTTCACTTTTTCGATTCAACCGTTCCTTATTCGCTTATATTTCAGGCTGCAACCGGAAACTGGGAGGCGGCTTTAGGAGTCAAGGTGAAAAAAAAACAAAAAAAACAAGCACTAATGATTTCACACGTGATGCATACGTATTATAACGCTTTATTGGATTTCTACATATGTAAAGTTTTGGGGAGCTAATAAAATGACATATCCCTAAGCTCCGCCCCCTTCTCTCACCATCTCTATTGCTATTTAATTCACACTCCTCTTTTCACTTCCAGGGGAATAAAGGGCAGAAAGGCGAGGTCGGATCCCCAGGTCTCACTGGAAGTCCGGGGAAAGATGTATGTGCAGAATCTACACGACATTAATACATCTTCCTTTCTATTGTTCGACCTTTTTTTTTTTTTAATGAAAGGAATCAATATTCAGTGTAATCGTACCCCATGTATCTTGCTGCTGCTTAGGCGTGTGCGCTCCTCAAGCGCCTCTTCCATGCTCTTTAAAATCCATACATTCATAGTACACAGCTTTTTAAAAGCGTTATAAAGAATTACACTCGATTTAAGCTGCTCGCCGCCGCCTGTTCCCTCTTCTGCAGGATCTCTTTAGAACTTAAATCTCTTTAATGCCTCATAGATTACCTTAGACCAACAAAGGCCTGCAAATCAATTCTCCTCCATTGATTCTTTTAAATGGAGAGTCGGAGCGTATTAACCAAGATTTAAACACACTAATCTTTTTTTTTTTTTTTCTTTTCAGGAAATGAGTATGCTAACAGATTCACTGCTTAGTGTTTGTTTACAGGTTTAATTCGTTTATTAATCAGAATTATTTATCTGGTTAAACCAGCCTTCACTGATGACCTGTCGTTGATTACTTCTGCAGTGTGTGTGTGTGTGTGTGTGTGTGTGTGTGTGTGTGTGTGTGTGTGTGTGTGTTATTGCTGTTGGCATGTACAGTTAAGTGGTCTAATGCTCTGCCTTGTTCCAGGGTCGTGCCGGAACTATTTGTATCGTTGGTCCTAAAGGGCCGAAGGTAAAACTGTCTGATCCTTCAACATGTAAAGATTGATTTTACACTGTAGCATGTAAAACCTTTAACAGCTGTGAATGGTTTAAAAAGGGAAACACAGGTTCTGTTGGTCCAGAGGGACTCGCAGGAGACCCAGGCCTACCAGGACTTCCAGGACCTCCTGGCGTCGGCACACCAGGAAATCCTGTAAGCACTTTATTTATATGATTCACGTCTCATGTTATACAGTACTGTATAGTACAAACGGCTTGATCTCCACTATTTTGCTTCCAAAAAGCCAAGCATTTTTTTATGTACTCTTGACGAATAGTTGTCCGGAATTGTCTTTTGCACGGTCCTGTACTGTACACTAGACATGTGTTGACCCCGTCTTGCATTTCAATCCTTCTTAAATATAAAGACAAAGACGCTCATGCACCACCGTACTTGTTGCAATACTCGCCCAGAACCCTCTCTTCGCTCTTCGATTTCATGCGGCATGGATCCCACAAGATGCTGGAAACATTCCTAGTACATGATGAAATGATTTCTACGGATTTGTAAGCCGCACTCGCACAAACACACAAATCTCTCATTCAACCATATCCCATAGGAGAGCTATTAGATTTAGATCCAGTGCCTGGGAGTTGATTTAAAGTACACTGGAAATACCAGTTAGAGATGACTTTGTAATGCATTATCAAATAGATGTCAGAAAATATACAGTTGGCTACGGCATTCAAATTGTAGTCAGTGGAAAAAGGTTCAAAAAGGTGGCAAGTTCATACAGTACAAGGCCAGGTGGGACTCTTGCTGTTGACTCTAACATCTGGATTTTTTTGCATAATTCAAGGTAAATCAGATAAATCAAATATTTTATACCATCGACCCCAAGGTCTGGTGTGTTGTGCATCATATGAGATGCTTTTCTCTTTATTATGTTGCTACCAATAGTTATATAAAGGATTTTGCCCATTTTTTTAAACACCTAACATTTAAGACTGGCTCATTATACTTAATCATTTCACATGCTTTCACCGAAATTAGCATCAATCCTGCAGTACGTTCTTACACGGCATTGCATTCATTCTCTCTCGGAGGCAGATTAAAGTAGAAGACGTCTGGGCCCCCTTCGCGTGTAATGATTTATGACACTCGTACGAATTTGTCTTTATTAAAGTCGTTCTGGATGATCAACCGTTTTTTTTTTTACTTCTTCTTTTTCCCATCTTCTTTTTTATTTGTCCTCAGGGGAGCCCAGGATTACCTGGATCAAAGGGAGACAAAGTGAGTCAAACCGAATTCCACTGATTATTGTAAGAATTTGTTAGACTGAAGTACTGAATTGTTTCTTCTCATGACTACATCATGAGACGTTGCGAAAGAACCGTGTCTGATCAAAGTGATATCTTTATTTCACCCTTCCAGGGCGATTCTGGGAAGCCCGGGGAGGATGGCACGACAGGCGATCCTGTAAGTGTGATGACCCTTTCATGTTAAGAAGTTCATTTCAATCTCCTTATCATTCAGAGTGCACTCTCTGTCGGTATTAACACCGACATTAATACCACAGCCCCAACTGTTCTTACTATCGCTATAATAATTCATTATCTACAATACTTATATAATAATACATTGTTTAAAATGACATCATAATTATCTACAAGTAAAGTGGAAGCCGAAAACCTGATCAACACCCATTGTATATTTTGTTGATGTGCTTTGGGTGCTCGCAGGGTCCAAGAGGTCCAGGAGGTTCCAAAGGTGAAAAGGTGAGCCAACACAATTCTTAATAGACTATTAATCAAACTGTACTGTATTTTACTCTATTAAACTGTAACACAGTCAAAAGTTTGGAAACAAGTTAAGGATTAAGTTCCTAAATTGCAAAACAATACTTGATTTCTTATTTTAAAACTGTGGAATTAGGGAATTATGTTACAACAATTATTATACAACAGTTATAATAAGACTCAAAGGTCAGCAGTTCTGGAACGATTCTTGCAAGAACAGTATTGTGTCAAATGCATTTCCAAAACCCATCAAGCACCATGATGAAACTGTGTCTCATGAAGACCTTCCCAGGAGAGCAAGACCAAAACTTACTGTACCTCTGCTGCAGAGGAGAAGTTCATTTAGATTTACTAAACTCAAAAATCACTAATGAACAACCAGCACCTCAGGTTAGAGCCGTTATGAAGGATCATGAGTAGCAGAAACATCTCAATATCAGCTGTAATAGGAAAGGTTATTGCATAATTTGAATGATGCCTTCAGCATTGTTTCACAATGTTGAAAGAAATAACAATGACCATGGTATTAGAAGGCGTGTCCAAAGTTTTTACTACTGCATTTCAAACTACTTGCCCATTTACTTCAAGACATTCCCTGTATTTTGCCTTTATTCTGAATAAGCTGCTATTATATATTAAACCACTGTGTCCAAGCATCATTTAAATCCATTAAACCAACTCTGTTCCATAAAGTGGCATCATGGTGTCTCAGTGGTTAGTACTGTTGCCTCACAGAGGTTTGAATCTCGCCTCCAGTCTCGGTGTGTATGTGGAGTTTGAATGTTCTCTGCTTAGTTGGTAAGTACTCCAGTTGTCTCCAACAGTCCAAAGACATGCAGTGTAGGTTGATGGTATGATCATATGGGCTTGAGCCATGTGGTGACCTTGTGCCATACAGTAAGTTTCCTGGGATAGATAGGCTTCAGGGCCCCACCATGACCCTACACATTGATAAAGTATGGCTGTGATATGAGAAAAGACTAATCCAGTTTACTTCACTCAATCATTTGTCTTCAATGAACCAGTGGTCATTTTGATTGTATTTTAATAATGTTTACTGTAAGAGACAGAGCTGCCTCGTAGCTTCTGGGTGCAAGCTGAGATCAGGTCTCCCAACCAGAGTTACATGAAATTCAAGCAAGGGTAAAATCACACTCCGTACCACTTCATCTTGTATATGGGGTTGCAGGAGGTCTGGAGCCTATTCCAGGAGACATAGGGTACCATGGACAGGGTGACAATCCATCGCAGGGCACACACATACACACAATAAGGGCAGGTTGGGAACGGCAATTAGCCTAATCTGCATGTCTTTGGATTGTGGTTGGAAACCCACCAAGCACAAGGAGAACATGCACACAGACCCGAGGTGGGAATCGAACCCAGACTCTGGAGGTGCAAGGCGACAGTGCTAACCACTAAGCCACCTTGCCATTGAGTAAAAAACAGTCACTTGGTGGCTTAAAAAACAGGAAATTGAGTTGCACTGCTTGTGGAGCCTTCAGAATGCCATCCTGTATCACCGGCATTGTAAATCATCCATCTTTAGGTATATATTAGTACAAAACGTCTTGTGTGGCACTTTAAACTTTAAAGTGGTCTATTCTACCGACAGAGGGAATGTGGTAGAGTTGTTGAGTCGTAGAGCGACAGCAGGGGTATGCTCTGGCTCTGATTAAACTCCAAAGTTCATGAAAGTTCACCAGAGCACTTACGATAGAGATGAACGGTACACGGCACGCGTAAGCCACATCTGGCATTGCTTCTAGCTTCTCCAGTGCTCCAGGGTTCTTTCTCTCCCTCTGCTACAGTTTGCGTTTCCTCTCCCTGACCCCAAACTGCATTCATGTCACTGCTAATCTGAAAACACGCTGTTCTCAAAGCTGATTAGCAAATTAAACGTGGACAAAAGATGATGTAATCCTTTTCAATTGTCTATAATGTACTGTATATGTACTAAATATAATATGTTCCCAATTTTTAAGGGAGAACCATGTGAAGTTTGTCCAGTGCTGCCAAAGGAACAAAGTGGAACAGCAATCCTTCAGGGGAAGCCTGGTCCCAAAGGAGAACCCGGAGCACCAGGCAAAGAGGAGCAGGGTTTGCCTGTAAGTCCAAAGTGGATGCATACACACCTTTTTGAAAAGCCTATTTTAATCTTTTATTCTTTTCTAAGTCCTACGAAATGATGGAACAGCATTCAAATCTATGCTGATATATCATTCACACCTACAGCATGATAAAACCTGTTACCCGGACATGACACTGAAGCAGGGATGTGTGAATTGATGCGAAATCCTATGGTCCCATGAGCACGACTAGCTAGATTTATTATCTTAAAAAAAAAAAAAAAAGAGAGAGTCTACAAAGAGGACAATAAAGTGGCCCAGTCCTGCTCTCTGAATTCTGGGACTTTTCCGCGTGCTGCAAAAAGTCAATATATTATCTTGCCTCGGCACGCTTCTCCTTCGCGACGCTATTTTTTTTTACTCGGGTTACCTTGTGGGAGGCAATCTTCACCTTTTTTTCTTCTTTGCTTTTAGTTTCTAAACCGATGAAACGATGCTTCAAGCCTGCTGGGTTTATATTCAATGAGTAACGATGCCCTTATTCCGCTCGCCACCAACCAAGCCACATAATCATATTCCATCTCACATAATTATAGCCACTGGGAGTGTTTTTATAACTCATCTGTTGAGGCCTGGTGATTTTTCTCTAAACAAAACCCCTATTCCATTGTCAACAGCAGCAGGTTTTTCTCCCCCCCCTTCCCCCCTTTTTCATCGCGCTCGAGTTGGCAGAGATGAAATCTTCGCAGCGTAGTGTGTGCTTTCGGCTCTTCCATCTTTTTTCCCCCCCATTTTTCCCTATTTAGTCTTACTGTCTGTTCCACTGTGCGAGGAGGACCGAATCGGCGAAATAAGTCTGCCTGGCCCGCCGTAAGACAACGGTGTGCATTTCTCTGTAACAATTTGCAATAAAGTCAGAGTCGGTTCCTCATAATCAGATGTTGGCCTGGGGAGAACGGCGAGGATAGATGGAGAGCGCAAGGAAGGGCGGGAATGATAGATAAATTGAGAGAGAGAGAGAGTGTACAGTGTGTAAAATGATATAGCGTCAGGATGCAAGAGAGCAGTGCCATCAGTGTTTTTTTTTTTTTCCACCTTCTAGGGCTCTCCAGGGAAAGACGGAAAAGAAGGAGAAAAGGTTTGTACCAATTAATGTTTTAATGTCGCTAATTAAAGGAATGGTTTCTAAATATTAAAGCATGAAAATATTGCAATTAGTACCATATCCAGACACAAACACATTCCCATCTGAGGGAGCAACAACGAACAGCTCTCTTAAAACATTAAGCCCAATATTGTGCCACTAAAACCGCTCCGACCGTGAGGTATGTCTCGACAAGACCTCTGATTTGATTGTCCAGCATATTAATTAGTGGGCTTGATCAACAACCTTGAACTTTTTGCCTGGTAAGCCCCATATGCGGCAGGCTGTGATGCACTGGGTGTTCTGATACCTTTTTGTCAGAGCCAGAATAAAATTTTTTGTCGCAATTCGCGCAGGCTTTTCTGTGGGATCGTATCTTTAGCTGGACTTTAGTGCCCAAAGAAGGCCTTGGTTGATCATGAACTGTTAGTACTTTACTGGTATATAATTGACTAGATATGCCCGCATCTTCGTTCGCACACTCATATTAAAAATGTACAGCGCCATCTGTTGGATTTTGGAATAAACAAGAATTGTACGTGTTACCGTGGAATGAAGGTGTGGGGTCTCGTTTATTAAGTAGTTTTCAATTGCACACTCATAAGCGCGTTTTAAAAATGTACAGCACCATCTGTTAAATTTTTTATGATGTAAGGGTGTTTTTCCATTTAAATTTCAGTGTAGCATATTTTCTCTTCCCATGGGCCGATTGCGAAGAAACAAAGCCTGTATGTTACCTCAAGCTCAGACTAATACATCTGTGAAAACCCCATTAAAATTCGTTTAGTAGTTTTTACGTGATGCGTGCACAAACAAACAATCTTGATGTGTTCTATTATTCATTTTACATCACAAATTATTTTTTCGCAAATATTTTTCATGTACAGAGATAGTTTTATAGATACTCAATGTTAATGTCATGTGTAAGGAAAAGAACTAAAGGATTCTGACTAGGGCTAAATCCCAGTACAAATAGGGGTGGGGCTAATTTGGATCCTGGGGTGGAGCTAAACACATCTAAGACCTGGTCTGTTTATATAGCACAAAAAAAACATGCAATTATGACAACCTTCCTTTATTCACGCCTGCTTCAATCATGTAAGATTACATTCCATAAAATCATGCAGATTGCTTCTGAGAGATCAAAGGAGTATCAGAAAGGGAGTTGAAACTATGAAGAAATAATAATAATAATAATCATAAACATAAACAAAGAATATAAACTCATTTGAGTTTATATTCTTTCTGGGAGCTTGAGCCAATCGGGTCATTTTTCTCCGACCTCTTTAACAACAACGCTTTTCTATCCACATTTTCGGAAATATTTAATCAGCCCATTTTGGTACCATCATTTAGGCCACAGTTAAAGTCAGAGAGATTACATTATCCCTTTATGCAGATGTTTGTTGTTACATTAACATTAACTGATGCCCTTGACTTGTAGCTGCTTGATTTTTGTTGCTTGCTGATAATAGGCTGATTTAAATAACGTCAGAAATGTACAGATGTACAGGCAGTTTTTTTTTTCTTTCCTACTTAAGACGTCTCATGCATATTTACTTTACACTAGAATGAACCGGTAGTATTTACACACTTGTCACTTCTGCTGCTCGACTTCGGGGAATCATTATGAAATTAACATAAGCCACAGAGATGCAGATTTTCAGGTTGTTAACATCTTCTTCCTTCGAAGTTGTAATCAAAGTGGCTGCATCTCCAGCACTGTCAGCATCCCCTCCGGCTGAGTTTGGGGACTGAGAGGGCGTTGGCGCTTGTTGAGATGGGAAAAATTACACGGATTCTGTACATGAGTAAAAGTATCAAAATATAAAAATATTACTCAAGTGAACGTAGAATCCCTCATTTACCAATTCCACCTGAGCAAGAGCACCAAAGTACTCACCTTCATATATACTTGAGTATCAAATGGTATCGAGCTTGCCCTATCTTATAGTAACTTTAAAGACATAGTAAAATAACAATGTGGACCATGCCAACCCAACCAACCATGGGCGTACTGTCTTGTCACTATCTGCAACTGTCTCCACTGATTTCAGACACCTGCTACATGATTAGATTAGGCATATATAGGCTGCAGCATATACAGCAAGTACCATGTGCCACTCTGATTATGTAATGCAATGCCAGGTTGGAAATGTAGTAGATTAGAAAGTACAAATATTTGTAGTAGGATATGCTGGAGTAAATGTAAAAGGTATTCAGGCATTTGGCAGACACCGTTATCCAGAGTGAATTACATTTGTACATCTGAGCAGTTGAGGGTTTAGGGTCTTGTTCAAGGGCCCAACAGTGGTAACTTGGTGGTTGTGGGGTTTGAACCTCTGAGTCATAGTCCAATGCCTTAACCACTGAGCTACCCCCGGCCCCATAGTGCGGTCATGTGTTTTGCAAGCTAGTTTTTGTCCACTTATTTGACTTGACACATCATCCCTGTTAACTTGATTATTTAAATGTTTGGTCTTTCGGCTGCCCTTGTCAAAGCGTCACCACAGTGGACCATCCGACCTGTACGCAATTTGGCACAGGTTTTACGCCGGATGCCCTTCCTGACACAACCCTCCCATTTTATCCTGGTTTGGAAAATCCTGAGGTTTGGGCATTGGTTGGGAATTGAACCTTACTGAGCCACTAATGCCCCGTGATTATTTAAAATTTTCTATAAGACGCCATATTTTGGTGTGTTTCACAATGAATCGACAAGCAGGTAGCGGCAAATAATATTTTTCCCCATTTTGGCAACGCAAAGGCGTGTCCCGCCCTAGTCTGTCTCAGGTTGGCCTACTTTTCTTACCAATCATCAACTTTCCCTAAATGGTAATTAAACCAAATTGTCAGTCAAGCAACTATAAAAAAAATAAAAAATCCTACTTGTGCCTGTTTGGCCAGTGTTAATGAATTTCACATTGGGATTCTTCTCTTGTTCTGGACTTAGATGTATCGTGATGTATCGAATTACTTTTCCAACTTTCCACAATGCATCAAGCAAGTCCTAAGATCACCTCCAAGATCTAGTGTTATTGAAATCATTCATCAAAAACTAGCGCTTACTCGACACTGCACAAAGTGTGATTCGACAACCCGTACGTGTCCGCCGCGTCCTCCGTCTTTATCCGTCCTGCTTTCAGCTGTGAAGCGTTCACAGAGAGCTGAATGTTTTATCACTGTTTGTTTCACAGGGAGAGCGAGGCTTAGAGGGGCCCAAAGGGGAGAAGGTGAGTTTGGACTTTTTCAGAATTACAGCGTGAAGATGAAGTATCTCTCTGCTGCTCAGGCAGCAATACTCAGGCCAGGTTCCCGAACCCATCTGTCATGTTCTGTCCTTGTCAGGGCGAGTCGTGTGCCATGTGCTCAACGAATGCCGGTACTATCCAACCTCAGCATCTGCAGATGAAGGGGGTTAAAGGGGAACCAGGAACTGGACAGAATGGAGAGAAGGTGAGTTATGTCTTTTCTGAGCGGTGCTGTGTATTTTAGGAACATTGTGTATGGCAGGAAGAAATTGGTGTAGATAAATAGGAACTGAATCATTGTAGATCTTGTGCACTATACCGTTCGTTTAACTGTATATGGTATTGCTATAGGTAATATGTCTCGTCTCTTCTTCTATGTTTATTAAATTCTAGTTCTTTTTTTTGTTTGTTTTCTTTGTCTTTCTCAGGGAGAACCAGGGAAAACTGGATCCAAGGGGGAAAAGGTCTGCCTTGTTAAACACACTTGTATATTAATCAGGAATTCTGATAGTCTTTAAGGGCTCCATACATACAGTACAAAGCCACATACAGTTTTAACCGGTCACATCAAAATGTATATTAGGTCACATCACTCAATGTATATTAAGTTGCATTTCGCGTGATTTGAGTTTGATTTCCCCGATTTCAAGTGTTTGAAAACAATGTTTGGGATTAAAACTTCACCCAGTGTACTCTATTGGCTATAGCACAAAACTGATGTGTATGATTTAGATTTGGGCATTTGACAGACATCCTTATCCATAGTGGCTTACATTTGTATTTTATTATACATGTGTGAAAAAAAAAAAAACTTACTCTGTTACATTTTTTCAAGATTAAACACTTCACAGCAGGCAGAACCACGTTTCTCATGTCTAAAAGAAAAAAAAAGTTTTATTCTGATTAAATTAAGTTGAGGGCCCAACAGGGACAGTCATGGGATTTGAACCTAGGTTGAACCTAGGACCTTCAGAACCGTAGTCCAATACCTTAACCAGTGAAAGATTCTCCGCTGAGATCTGATAAAACCTGATGACACGAAAGGATGACGATCTGGTCATATTGCATGATCAGTGATGACCATCAAAGCAAAGCGGAGTTTCAGTGTCTTGCTACAATAATCCGATCAAACTTCTTAAAAATTCTATAGCGGACCATCCAGTCCGCACACAAGCGTGGCGCAGGTTTTATGCTGGATGCGCTTCATGACACAACCTTCCCATTTTATCCAGGCTTTGGACCATCACTGAATCCAGTGGCTGAGGTTTCGCCACTGGCTGGGAAGTAAACCCTGGCTTTTCACATGGCAGGCGAAACACATACTACTGAGCCACCAATATTGTTGGTTGCCAGTGTGGATGCTTACATGAATTGTAATATTTCCACTAATAATCATAATATCAGCATGATCGGGAATAAATAGTGCATCATCTAAACACCTTCGTCAGAACAGACTGATCTGATTTTGTCTGGTTTAAACCCCCTAATAATCCTTTCTGTTGGTTAAACACTTACAGTTACAATGTAACATTAGATGACCTGACAAGTTTCCATTCCTGATCAGTAACCTTAGCAAGAACAACGAACAACTCTATCCCTCCAGTCTTTACTTTACAGACCCACAGTGTCTTTGGGTGACGACGGGACACCGATTGGCTCACCATTCCGCACATAGTAAAGCATCTAACCAATCGTAGACCAGACTGAATTCTTTTAACATAAAAAGCATGATTTGTTTGAAACCTAACCTAACATCAAAGCTGCAGGAAAAAAATACGTACTCTGTTACATTTTTTCAAGATTAAACACTTCACAGCAGGCAGAACCACGTTTCTCATGTCTAAAAGAAAAAAAA
>JAOVVA010000012.1:14204175-14217194 GCA_028565275.1 Leiocassis micropogon
ACTACGTACACTAATGCAATGTATATACATACACTAATGCACTTATCCCAGTGCACACTACGTACACTAATGCAATGTACACTACATACACTAATGCACTTATCCCAGCGCACACTAGGTACACTAATGCAGTGTACACTACGTACATTAATGCACTTATTCCAGCGTACACTAATGCACTTATCCCAGAGTTTTCTCTGGATCCATGAACGGACTGCCTGCTTCACGTCTGAAATTCTGGCCAAATTCTTGAAGTCTTCTGTAAATGTCATTCTTGAGAAACTTCTATTGCATTTCCATGTTGCAGCCTGATACTTTGCCTGATCCAGTGAACAGACTACAAATACAAAGAAGTATACAGAAAAGCATGTTTTAAATTTTGAACATGAAAAAAGTTTTTGACTACTAACAGCTGACGATTGCATCTGGAATAATTCTTCACTTTGTAGTGATGTGTGGCATATAACTGACACAACATTATTATTGTAGCATCAAATAGCTAATTTCTGTCTGAGGAATGTCGGTTGTATAGAGTTCGCCAGAAAATAGGATCAACAATATAGATGAAGAGTCTTCAGTGAACAATGCATCAAGGCTGTACGATGTTGGACAGAACTAAAGCCAGCTGCACCAGTGAGACCTGAAATGGATAAAAATGCAAATGGCCACTTTATTAGAGATTTATTTGTGCTAAATTGCCACATCTCCTATATAGTCCTGACCTCGCTACAAGACATTTCCACATATTCAAGCCATTAAAGGAGTTCCTGGGAGGCCAGCATTTCAGATGTGAAACAAGCAGTCCGATCGTGGTTCTGAGAAAATGTTCTACCATGATGGCGTCTAAGCACTAGTGAAACACTGGGATAAGTGCATTAGTGTAGCAGGGGATTATATAGAGAAATGACCGAAAACAATGATACTATGGAACGCCACATGGGTCAGAAAACAAAACAAAAATAGTATTCTGTTATTCTGCACAATCAAAAGTCCCGGTTTGACTTGAACGGGCCTCATACGTGTAGCAGGTATTTGTTACAGTAACATTTTTCGACTTTGTCCATTTGATAATCTTTAACTTAAAGTAAATACACTTTTTTTTTTTAACCCAACCAAGCGAGCAAACAGTTTCAATGCTCAGGTGTGTTGTACTTTTTAAAGTAAATTCTACACCCTGACTTATGATCAAAATTATTTACCAGTTGTTGCAAAGCCCCAGGTGAAGCTTTTCCCTTTTTCTTTTTTTTTTTAAACCCTCTGATACTTGAGACGTTTTGTTCTAGCTTGTTGATTCTTCTCAATTCAAAATGAAGAAATATAATGGTTGCTCAAATCCTTTAAGAGACTCGATCGCTTTGTTACTTTCTATAAAGCAGATCAGCGCACGAGCGAACAGTAGGAAAGCATGCAATATGCATGGCGCACGCTGCTTATTCACACAGCCTAACTTGTAAAACGACCGAACGTGACGTGAAAAGTAAAACACTCATGAAATATTAAAATGTACTCTGCCGCCGAACAGCAAATGCTGACAGATAATGCTTTCAGAAGTGTAAACAGAGACGACTGCAACAAATTCGCTCGGGACAATAAATAAAAGTAATAATAAAAAAAAAAAAAAAGTGTGACAGCGATGGAACTAAATGACTTACATCCCATTTACATATCCCATTTACACATAAGTGGCAGGCGCCAGTCCCTCTGAAGTGGCGTCAAAGCTGCTTATGCTAAACACCGAGCCCTTGGGTCCTCATGTCTTTTTTTTTTTTTTTTTGCCTCTGTTGCCAGGGCGACGCCTGTGACAGCTGTCCGACACTTCCTGTGGATGGGGGCGATGTTGTGGGCTTACCTGGACCCAAGGGAGAGAAGGGAGACGCAGGTGAACCGGGCATGGGGAAAGCCGGGAAGAAAGTGAGTTTCTCTCCTCACGATACGCTGGATTTAAAGGAGCGCTTTGAGGCTAGGTTTTAATATACGCACAATTATACAATGCATGTCTAGCATATCTATGAAAATGTGATTTAAAATCTGTTTAAAATTAACTTTATTTAAAATTATTTTATGATTTTTTTTTTTTTTTACGAATGGTATATATTTCTATAACTAACGTTCCAATACACGTAGCCAACACATCCCACAAGGATATATAAAAAGCTAATCTTATTAGTGCTTATAGTCGTCGCTCATGCTTTCTCGACCCACACCACATTTGACTGATGCCTTTTAAAAGCCGCTTCATTTAGGATGTGAAAATGCCATGTGCACCTACAATGGTGTGAAAAAGTGTTGGCCTCCTTACTGATTTCTTTTTTTTTTTTTTTTGCATGTTTGTCACAGTACTGTTTCAGTGTTTGACACCCCACCATCGCCGCCTTAAAACATAACTTACCTCTGGTTTATCACACCTGAGTTTAATTTCTCTAGCCACACCCAGGCCGTTTCTATTTAACCTATTTAAGATTGCGATTGGGCGTGGCTGGAGAAATTGAACTTTTTCTTTATTTTCCCTTAATAATAAAAACCTTCATTTAAAAACTGCATGATGTTTTTACTTGTGTTATCTTTGACTAATATTTAAATTAGTTTGATGATCTGAAACATTAAAGTGTGACAAACATGCAAAAAATATTAGAAATCAATAAGGGGGCAAATACTTTTTCACACCACTGTAGATTATAGTGTTAGTGATTTGTTGGCGTATTAAAAAATATATATATAATTAAATAGTCCAAATATTAATTAATACTAAATATTATCCTGTTTTTAATTTTTTCACTCATCCATCCTGTGACTGTTTTTCCATTTAGGGTGACCAAGGGCTGAGAGGTGTTCCCGGACCTACAGTAAGTGTATTAAACAGCGTTAGTAATCACTTTAAAGCTTAATTCTATGCATTATTTTACATATTACTCCTGACATGTATAATTATTATACCATAGGGTCCATCAGGACCTCAGGGATCTCCTGGGATTATAGGACCAGTTGGACAAAAGGTAGGAGACTCCAAATATAAATATAAAAGGTAGAAATATCCAAATATAATATATATGGTTGCGGATATCTAAGCGCTAAAGCCCAGTTCCCACTTTAAAATGATTTTTGCAAAGAGCCGTAGGCGGTCAGGACGATCCCGGCTTGCCGTGGTGTGTTAAGCTGACTCGCAGTGATCTGTAGCTCATGACTCACAGGTTCACCATATGTTTCTGTAGGCCCGTTCGTGACCTTCTGTACATAAACGGAGGCTCTCGTACCAAGCCAAGGGCTATGACAAGATACAGCATGCTGGTTAGGGTTTTAGGTAAAACAATCATCATTCCACTGCAGTGGATACTACAGAGTCACTACAGGGCCCACAGCAAGACACGAGTATTGAAAATGTAGCTATTTATAGCAGAAATCATACTGTACGTGATCGCAATCCGTCAAGTGGGAACTGAGGCTAAGGATGCACAGTTCTCTTGACTAATCATGTGACCCATACAGGGTTCGAAAGGAGAAATGGGCCCCGCAGGACCTCAGGGGCCGATCGGCATCAGCGTGGCAGGACCTCCGGTAAGAACTCGACTAAGACATGTTCGCTTTTCCAATTCAGAACAGATGTCTAATTATACTTTTACTTTTACTCCTGAGACAATAATCTGAAGACAGATGTGATATGAGCTTCCGTTATATTTTCTGATTAAAAAAAAGAACAATTTATTCTCAAATAAAACCCTATCATTCTGTGCACAAGATGAGACTTGCATTAAAACCTTTATTATTATTATTATAATTATTATTATTATTATTATTATTATAGGGTTGGGACAAAGGATAGAAGAAATGCAAAAGATGATAATACAGTAATATTATACAGAACAGTAATATTTTAATTCATGGTCATTTATCAGAATAATATCGTAATGATGTAGGCTTACATTATATAAAAATATATTATATGAAAATGGAAAAATAAATTCCAGTTAAGCCTGTGCGAATAAGGATGTAAAATATATCGCGATTAAATTTGTCTTAATAATGCTGTTGCTTAATGTGTTTTAGGGTAGAGATGGTTTCCCTGGCCCTCAAGGAATCCCAGGAGAAGACGGAGCACCGGTGAGTAAAGTGTTTGCGCCTCTTCTTTCCGCTCTGAAATGTTTAACCCGTTTAAATCTTAGATCCATTATAAGGTATGTATTAGATTACTTAGAGTCTTATAAATTAGATTCTTTAAATTGTATCGCAAAAGCGTGCAGACGATGTGACATGCCATGCTAATTGCAGCCAGCGTAAAAAAAATGAGAGCTTGTTATTGAGTTATGATGTTTTTTTTTGTTTTTTTATATGAGCTCGTCCACGTTTTTTAAAGACGATTTTTCTGAATTGAATCAGTCGAACCATTTGGAAGCTTCATGGTCATGTGACTGAGCTGTACTTTTCTGTTTAAAAGATGCTTGCCAGATGGAAGGGGAGTAAAACGAATCACAGGGGTCATGACAGGAAACATAAACAACGTCTAAATAAGGTGTCTGGGACACAAAAAGGATGAATAAGCAAAAGGGACTTTTTTTTTTTTTTTTTTTTTTTTTAGGGCTGATGAAATGAAAACTGCTCTTGATATTAGAGCCTCCTGTAACTCATTCAGTTCATCAAACGGCGCTGCATGCTCCTGGCATCGGATGCGATCTTGTCAGCTGTAGGGACAAAGGATGTGGGAAATTTATTGTCTTGGCAAAGCGCTCCTCATTAAAGAAACAAAGGCGACACTGTCTGCTTTCACAGCGTCAGATGTTAATTACCAGGCGACGCAGGAATGGATGGGGATACGGGCGGGGTTGTCTCTAGCGCTGCCTGGGATCCGTATCAACACGCTGTTTGCTTTCATCTCATCAGCTGTCCCCTCTCGTTCCTTATCTGCACTCATCTCACAGGCCCAGGGGCTTTAAACACAATAGCAGGCTAAATCTGAGATGTGTGTGTGTGTGTGTGTGTGTGTCCTGTCTTTCAGGGAGCTGTCGGACTCAGGGGTGACAAGGTAAGACTGTGGCTCAGTGGACTGAGGAGGGGATTTGGAGGTCCTCCAAACCAAATGTGTGTGTGAAGGTGCATATGAGATGTAGGTGCCACCTAGAGGGAATTGATTATGTGGACGGTGAGCGACTGATGCATTCGAAAGCGCCACTGAAAGCAGAAATGGGGTTATTAATTAGATGTCATTTTTAAGAACTGAAATTGCTTCTCGAGTATATCTCAGGTAACGAGACGTGATGCAAAACTGGGGATGCATCGATCCTTCACGTAAATCATATATTTTGCAAAAGCACTATGTGATCTTACGTCATACTTTGTGACAGATAGTGTTAATTTTGTCAGCTATTTTCAATTTTAGTCTTAGTCTTAGTCCCGGGATATAGTCTTAGCCGTAGTCCTTGTTAGTTTTTATCATCTTATCTTATTTTTGTTTGGTTGACTAAAAGTCTGGGCATTTTAGTCTAGTTTTAGTCAATCAAAATGTAACATTTTAGCATTAAGTATAAAATTTTCTAAATTATAATAAATGTACATAATAATTTAATAAATATAAATAATAATAAAGATAATAAAGGTTATTATTAATTATCCCTATAGTCTAGCCAAAACCATTTTTTTTCACACCAAGTTCAAAACCAAGTTTTTCACAAAAGAATTATCTCAACATTTCAAATGTATCTTTGCATCTGATGTTTTCAGCTAATTATATTTATTTTTAACCAAGCTGAATGAGCCCGTAACATCCCGTCACTGCCGCGCGCAAACTACTCCTGATACAGTATGCCCGCGCGCCGTGACCCGGGAAACACTGCTGCTCGTGAATGAACACCGTATCGCAGCGGATTGTGAGGCAAATTATATGTTGACAAAAATAAAGGCAGATGTCTCATTACTTCTTTTTTACTTCGTGTTTTTTCGTCAACGATATCGCATGCTGATTTCGTCACAGTTGCTGTTCATGACGTCTCGTCATCATCTTAGTCTCAGGAAAGAAGGTCGTTAGTTTTTCATTGCCGGAAATAACACTAGTGACGTATGTGGTCAAGACACAACGATTACAATCTCAAATGCAAAACGCTGTGGGAGGACATACAACACTACATGTTAAAACACTGTTGAAACTATTTCTGATTATTTTACATAGGTGTGGCTGACCACAGCATTCGGAAAAGAATTATTGAAAGAGATGATTAAATGAGTGTACTGTAATGTGATGTACAGTAATCCAGCGAGCACTGAGATACGCATCGTTCCTTTCGATTTCACACTCGATTTTAATGCACGACATCATATTTGAACACCATAACAGAGTTGTTTGATCCCAGTGCACCGCATGCAAGAAGACAGGACTGTGTGTTATGTGTTTCTCATAGGGAGAACCAGGAGAATGCAACTGTGTGCCGTATACAAATCATCAACCCGGAAGACCTGTGAGTACCGTCACGTCACGTCACGTCGTCTTAAGCGCGTTATTTCAGACACGCATGCCAAATTGCAAATGCTTTATCCGTCTCACCCAGGCTTCTTCTCCTTTTTATATTAATGCAGCTGCTGTCGACTGCAGAATTATGGGGAACCTTTAAAAAAAAAAAAAAAAATGATTTCAATAACAAGTCAACTCAAGGTTTTTTTTTTTCTTATAACAAAACAGTATCAGCTTTAGTGGCAAGATGTGCTGCACGCTCAAGGAATTTTGTCCCAGTTTTACTTCTAACTGTTTGAAAGTAATGACACCCCTTTGTAATCCCTACATATTACAGTTATCTCTGCGATATCAACAATGACATGTTTTTATTTATTTGTTGGTTATTTTTTTTATGTGATTTCTCCCTGTAGAAGTGATAACCGATTGCATTCAGCTCGAATCCTGACCAATCAGGATTAAGCATTCAATATGACTGACATATAATATGATGTAATACAAATCACATGATTAGAGATTTTTTTAATTATAAATATTTTTTCTCTAAGAAAATAAAACCATATTGTTTTTGGAGGTTGGGAATGTCGTCCTCGATTTTTCCTCAGCTAGTGTGTTTTGCAACCATCTCCTCTTAGTCTTTGCATACTGTTTAAAACCTATACAGTATCTCAGGTCTGAATGAAAAGAAAAAAGTCCATGTGCATTCAGTAAATCTAGGAAAATAAATGTCCCTAAAATATTCTTTCTTTAAGTGTCTACGAGCCTTGTTAGACAGGAACCCTTTCCCTTCAGTGCGGTTATTTTTTAAGGGATGCTAAAATCAATATTTATTATAAGGGGAAAAGGCGCGGCTCGTGAAATCAAGCGGCTTGTGTTCAGACTTTCTCCATATAAAGGCATAATACAATACCCCTATACTTCAAAGCTTCATCGTTACTAACTTGGTTTTCATGAAAGGGTGCCAATAATTCTGCAGTTGATTTTTTTAAGGACATAAAATGCTTCTTTAATGCCACATGTGTGTGTGTGTGTCTGTGTGTGTGTGTGTGTGCTTAAGGTGTAAGTCCAAATAACATTTTAAACAAGGTCAGCTTGAGGTCATGTGACTTGGAATTCCATTGTTTTTGTGTCGCAGGGTGTCCCTGGTGGTGGTCCCTCGGTCCCGTGGCAGCCTGGTCCTCAGGTTAACAAGCTCTGGGCTAACAAATGCACTAGTCATCAAGCTCAGCTCTAACTGTTTGCAGTGCTTTTTTTTTTTTTTTTTTTTTTTTGCAAAACAATAATTCTCTGATCAACACTGTAATACATGTTTAATTCATTAATAGGAATATATCAGATGAGGCTTATCCATTGAAGAAAGGGAGGACCATCCTCCTTAAAATTTAAAGCCAACAACGACACTGAGAAAACATTACATTGGGTCCCAATGTTAAATTACCAACATTTTCTACATGTTAAAAAAAATACTGTACGGAGGTCAGAGTTCATCATTGACATCATTTACAAATCCTGGTGGCTCATCAGTCCTGACTTTTACAAAAGGATGAACGAATGAATGAGGTCCAATAAACCGAGCAGTCAAGCAGACGTCACTGGTCAAAACCTGAAATTCGACACAGCTCCCTTCCCTCATTGACTGACATAAGCTAAATAGACAAATTTTTCCTTAGCTGTCCTTCCATAATAACTAGAAAGATTGATCTTGGCAGACATGAAGCAGGCATTGAGATAACGTGGCAACGGCCAAAATAATGAACAGGCACAGACTGGCACAATAACTGGTGCGGCACACTTAGGAGCATATGGTGCCATTGCTTCCGGTCTCAGAGTCTGGTGACCCCACAGAGGCTGGCAGAGCAGCAGTGGTCTCCTGGATTGGAACAGTGGATATAACAGGCCAACAGCCAAAAGTAGAGGTCACAGGAACTGAGACTGTGGGGCCAGGAGGAGTCGGACCAGTAAAGATGCCAGGGTCTTGGGTTAATCCTAAGACAAGGACATGACCAAGGACCACGTCAAGGATAGGAATGGATTGTCGGGCAAGATTGAAGGGCTCATGGAGTGTCTCCCTGTGGGTAGAAGGCAGTCAGGGGTGAGGGTTTAGAGCAGGATTTGGGACTTGTACTGAGACTAGATTAGAGACTATATCTAGTTAAAGATCTGTTGTAGGTTATTGTACTACATTTATTTACATTTAAGCATTTGGTCGACTCCCTTATCCAGAGCGACTTATATTTTTATCTCATTATACATCTGAGCAGTTGAGGGTTAAGGGCCTTACTCAAGGGCTCAACAGTGGTAACTTGATGGTCGTGGGGTTTGAACCTGGGACCTTAACCACTGAGCTACCCCTGACCCCACAACATTATGATTCTTATAAACAACTCATTATGCCCTGAACTATGCAGAAAGCCTTTCCCCTCTGCCAGTGGCTGGGGTTTGGGCATTGGCTGGGAATCGAACCCGGGCCTTCCACATGGCGGGCGAGAAACCTATCACCCTCGTTTGGGATACATAAATTTAAAGAGCCACAAAAAATGCTGGATAACATAAAAAAAATTTTTTTTATTTTAATGATGAATAAATAAATAATAAAAATAAGCAATATATTTAAAGTATACATAAATATAAGTAGATACAAAACAGAACTAATTTACATACTACCTAAACCAACCACAATAATTTAACACCAATAACAGCGAAGTAGTTGGTATGCTCCAAAACAACTTCAACTTTTTTTTGCTTCACAGGGTTGCTGGGATTACGCTCCCTAATTGTTTAAGGAATAGCTGAAGGAAAATAAATGAATAAATTAGAAAGAAGCTCTGTCCTCTATGCCACATCCTCTATACGATCTGTCTGATGAAATAAAATAAATACTTGTAATGGACTTTTTTCAACTTACTGAATTATCTTGTCTTAATCGGATGTACCGGATGTGCTTTATTAGGGGCCTCCAGGACCACCAGGTCCACCAGGACCTCCAGGACCCCAAGGATTCACAGGGCATCCAGGCCCAAAGGTAAGTGATTAACGGTGTGGTTTTGGATCTCCTTTGCAAAATTCTGGTCTTCAGTTTGGGATTCAAACCTGTGTCTCTGTGAGCTTCTGTGTCCTCTGTTGTCTCTCTGTGTCTTGCATTGTCTTAGTATGTGGCTTTTTTTGATGGGGAAGGCGGCCTGCATGGGAAGCTGTGGGCTTTGGCTAGAGCTGAATAAAATATTACACATTATTTATATCATTTCTGTAATTAATGTAGTACAATTTAAACCACTGTTATATAAACTAAACAAATAATGTAAACTTAAATGTAATAATGCTTAATTAAATTATAATTAAGTACACAACAGTCTAAAACAGCTGATTATGTAATGTAGCTTGTAATGTAGCTGCTTCTGTTAATGCTGCTAAATTAATCCTTTAAAGTCGTGTTAAACTGCCTATATGTTCAAGTTGTACTAACACTTGGAAGGGGGCCTGGGAATGTTGCCTATAATATATTTTAAAAACGTAACGTAAATGTAGAATTAAATGTATTTTTAATCTGAAATTAATAATAATGTGAACAATAATTTTAAAAAAGAATGTTTAAAAGTAATATTGATCCAATTAAAAGTAATGTTGTTAGTTGCTAATCTTGTTTTCTCTCTTTAAAAACCGTGCCAAGCTCACTGTGAAGTGCTGGAACACAGTTCCCTTGTTGAGGTGCCCCCTTTACAGTCTCTGGTCATTAACAATAAGATTTGCCAGTAAATTTCAATTTGAATATCACCCAAGGTAGTATTTTCTTTTTTTTTGTTGTTGTTGTTGTCACTTTATGACTTCTTTTAAAAACAGCTCATCCTCTTAATTGAACATTGGGAAATATACAGTAGTGTCTCAGCAAGGCTTCACTGTGGGCAGAGCTTGGTCTTTAACCTGGTGTTGTGTTGATTTCCCAAGCCTGAACGAGAAGATCTAAAACTAAACGCAAGCCAAAATACAAGCTAAACCTAAACGTTTAAAGGCTGCGCGCTGGAACACAAACCAGGTCCCGGCTACTTTTTCCATACCACGCTGGAGACGGAGGTGTCCAGAGCCTGGCTGAAGGCTGAATTCAACCTCAATTCCTTTTTGCAGGGTCACCCTGGCAATGATGGCTTACCAGGGCAACCGGGTCCGCCCGGCACAGCAGTGAGTAACTGAATAGTGGGAGGAGCTAATGGAGTACTTTTCTGATTGGTTCACATATAAATTCTCACGAATCTGGTTGGTTGATATCTGCCTTGGGTTGCGTTCGGGGGTTTGTTTTTTTTATCACACCCTTATGCACTTCCTCTAAGATCCTACTGACTTCATCCTGACCTACTGTATTAATGCTGGTTGGTAGTTACACAGTGTGCAAATGAATTCTCGATATGTTTGCTTGCGTAAAGTCTGATTTAAACAGGTATCCAATCAACTGGCAGTTTTGTTTTTTGTTTTTCTTAGAAACCTTTTATTTAATTAGTAAATGTTTATAAACATTCAAAATAATCACATCAAAGTGCAACACCTTCTAGGCAAGTACCACTCCTAAAGTCTACCGTCTTGTTGACTCAGTCTCTTGAACTAATGTTTCAGTCACTTGAGCTAATAAAGTATTTAAACACTTCTTAAGCCGAAGATGAAGATTTCCCTATTACAAAGTGGCAAGGGGAAGTCAATGAGGGTGTGTTAAAAAATTTAAACACAGGGCTGCTTTGGAACTGGAGCAGGCTGGGCTTTATACGAGCTATTAGTGGGATTAATGATGTGCTGAGACGGAGTTCACTAGTGCAGCATCTCGAGGACAATAACAACACACCGTATTTTTTTTTATGGTTCCCGAAAAGAAACTGGTAAGCACTCGCAAACGTTTTAGCTCAGCACAAACGCGAGCGGTCTCAATTGCGCCAATGTTCATTATGAAGACCAATGCCGGCGTCATCCTTCCGGCGTTCGTAAGCTCCGTTTGATGGTAAACAGCGGCATTGTGTTGAGTTGCAGGGAGGATGGCCATTAGAGTAACCGATGTGCAGTAAAGTAAGAGGTATTAGATCTAATTTAGAGCAGCACTTAGTGTCTAGTGTTTGTGTACCTTTTTTCTTTTTTCTTTTTTTTTCTGGACGAAGGTCCATGCTCACCTTCATGTCTTCATGAAAAATGTCCAGGTTTTAACGAATCCCGTCTCAGTCCTGCTCCATTTCTGGGTAAAAATCACCAGATTCTTACAGACAAACTGTTTCAGCATCCGGCCCCTTAATCCTTGATTAATCCAACCACCACATTGGAGCCGAAACCAAAACTAAACAAAACTTGACTTTGCCTGCTATGTATGTAATTACCAGTCTCTAAGTAGTTAAAATTACTTTAAAAACATAAATAGCCATTTCAAATCAAAAGGCAGAGTAGCCTGCGTATGTACACTAACCTTACCTAGACATCATAATTATGACGTCTTTAAAAGATCCTGTAATTGCACCTAATCAAAAGTTGGTGCAAATTGCTTCACAACCGCAAATTACAACACAACCCCTGCTGATTACAGCAGTACACGCAGAACGAGTCGGGCCCGATAGATCTCTCAGAGAGTAAAGTTTGCAAGACGCCCATTTACAAGCATTTCATCACACATCTCACATCACACGGCGGAGATGGTTTCAGTGTTTCAGACCACCCAGTAGTGACAGGAGAAATATGAACCTGACATCTGTTTAGTGACTGCAGACACCTGCTTTATTAACATCCATAGGCTTGCACTGGCGAATTCTGCCAGGTTCTGTACCAGTCCAGGCTGTAGGTTAAAAGCTCCAGTAATTGATGTTCTTTTATAGGACACTCATTAAAGAAAAATTACAGCACCTTTTTTTTTTTGATCCTTTTTTTTCCTCTCCTTTAAAATGAGAGTATAGCGCCCAAATTACTTAACAGATTGGCTTCTACTGACATACAGCGGCGTTCAGTTCTGCTTGCAGGATGCAGTCGTGAAAGCAGGTCACTGACTGCACGTCTCCTGGGTTACGGGGTGAGCTATAAATGGGAGGTTTGACACATTCAATGAATATTATTACTATAAAATCGGTGTGTTGTTTTACAAGATTAGGGCTAGGATAAAAAGTTAGTAAATCAAAGAAACGTTACAATGCTGGGACGGTCTTTAAAGGTCCCTTGTTACCTGCAGTATGTTTTCGTACACCTGAGGTGATGAAGGTGGTTTAGTACAACAGGAGTGAATAGGAAGAATAGAAGAATACTCGGCAATAATGCTCTCGGAGAAACAAAAGGGCACTGGATTGTTTGCTTCTCATTATATGGTTTTATATAATTAATATAAATAACTCATAAAAAAGATCAAATGATAAATGATAGGCTATGTTGGATTAGGTATTAATAATAATAATAATAATAATAATAATATAACAGATATGTATATGCATATAATTATATATTTTAAGTTTTATTTTATAAAATAATAATCATGTATTTTATATGATTAATGTATTTATGTAATTATATTTATATGCATATTTATATTAATAATAATAATAATAATATGTTTATATATTGTATTTATATAATAATTTTA
>JAOVVA010000012.1:14217216-14243279 GCA_028565275.1 Leiocassis micropogon
ATATGGTTAGTATGATAATTACAGTCTGACTCCATTAAATCAATTTCTAAAGTAAATATATAAAAGATGTCCATTAACGTTACTATATAAGTAACAAGCATGTTACAGTTTCATGAGTGAAGCGTAGCACAGCTTCAGTCCATAAGATTACATGCAGTTCTGTCTTTATTATATGATGGGGAATAAAATAGTACTAAACTTGAGTGGTATATTTGAGCTTTTAACAAAAAGTTTGATCCCTCTCTCCGTGCTTGGTGCAAGCCTATCTAAGATTATCGTTGTGGTATTCATTATTATTATTATTAGTTACATATACATATATTTCACAAAAAAACATGCTTTCACTTTAAAGTGCACAAATTGGGGAAAAGGTTTTGTTGGAGTTAAATAGACAAAATATACAGCCTTGTGTCTTTTTAATATGATGTTATTAATAACCATTGCAGGCAGATGTAGGACCTCCTGTACTGCTGTGTGTAATGAAACAATGGTTTTCCTGTTAAAACCATGATAAATTGTTTATTTAATCAATAATCAAAATGTTGTTAAAATAAGTACCCCATTCTATATTAAGTGTGATGTAAATGTTACTGATCTTTATTAATTCTTCAAAGAGATCCCTAATAAACTGATTACTATAAATACAGAAGTAATGTATACTGAAACTTTCCTGAATATTGTTTCTCTCTCCGTTTTCTAGATTCCAATAGATCCGGATTCTTCCAATAACAAAAAGGTTAGTCACAATGTATGAAAGTTTTCATATTTATCAAATACTATATTTTTGTAAACCAGTGCCTGTGCCCACATGCATTCCCTACCCTGACATAAGTTCAGCCTTCAGTCTGTCCGTCATGCCCACGCGTTCTCTTACATTCATGTAACACTTCGCTTCACGCTGGGACTTCATGTGCAGTAAGAGCTGAACTTTCACAGTGTAGCTTCGGAGCTATTGTGGAGCTCAGTTGAAACTTGTGAGATTTTGCAATGCACACTGATCCAAGACACGAACATTCCTTTCTATTCATAAAATAATGAACCGTTAACAACACAGAACACGTTTCGATTTGAGTGGATGTTGCTTCTGCATGATTTGATTTGGAATATATTAAATCAGATGAGATTCTAAATATGACAGTTTGTATTAGTGTTTATGTAAGCAATAAAAAAAGAGTGAATTACATCATGCTTTTATTTTTTTTTAAAAGCTATATGTAACCCTAAATTGGCACGTTAACCACATTTGGTAGCTTACAAGTGGCAGTGGCAGTTTATAAAATAAAATAAAACACACACACACACACATATTTGGAGGAAACAAGCTTTTTTGTTGTTTTTGCCACATTTTTATTTTTTTTTATAAATTTGCCTTTAATTTTACCTTTAAAAAATTATTTATATAAATAAAAATAAATACTGGAAAAAAGTATTACCCTAGATAGGCAAGGAAAAAAATACATTATAAAAAAATACAAAATACAATAAAAATTATATTCTAAATAATAATTCTAATATTTTTTTTTATATAAACAAAACAAAAAAAGTCTTGGAAAAAGTCTAAAAAAAATTAATATTTGGTGTTTCCAAGTATTTAAATAAGTGCCCTGTAAACATTATGGAATGAGAAGTTGTCACCTATCTTTTAATGAAATCCTCATGGTAATATTAATAAATATGAGTTACATCACAACAACACATTTTTTATTTGTTAACTATCCCAGTGAATGAGCTTTCATTATATAAATGTCTATTGATAAATATGATTAATATTAATAATAATAAATCTGTATATATGATTAATATTAATAACAATAAATCTGTATATATGATTAATATCAATAATAATACATTTGTGTATATACACAGAAAGATCAACATATTTTGCTGAATCAGATTTGATAATTAAGCAACACTATGGTCTAAGCAACACATAAAATGTATTTATTTATTTATTTATTTTTTGAGTAGCTCAGCATTATTTTAGTGGCTTAATTGCATTCAGTCTCACGAGGCACAAACTTTGAGTGACCAAAAGTAATTATTCATCTCATGTCATGGGGTCACCGGTCACTCATGCATTAACGCCAATAACGTTTGCACATCTAAAACTGGATCCATTCGTCATGCTCTACAGTACTAGTGATTCCTTTGGTCTCAAAGCTAATATATGGGTGCATTTTATTTGGTTTCTGTTCATGCTTGCTGAACTGTGTAATGAATAAAATACTCCCATGGGCGTGCCTCAGTGCCACACTAGACACTTTTTTCTCACAAGTACCTCTATATGCTGAATTTTTATTTATTTTTCATTTTTTTAGAGTTTCATTCAATAGTTGTTTGTCTGCCATGCATGTGCTCTCCTGTAGGATTGTGCCGACTGTGCCAAAGGACTGCCTGGCGTACCTGGGGTACCTGACACTAAGCCGGACAAGAGAGATCATGGCAAGCCTGGTGTTATTTCTTCAGATGGATGTGAGAAGGTGATAATTTTTTTATTTTTTTTTTAATACCTGCTCTGTAATTAGATGTCTTAGGGCACTCTATTATTTTCATGGAATTAAATCTGCAAGTCTGTATTTAAAAATATGATATACAGTAATGGCATGTGTTTAGCACATCTTACCCTTTGTAGTATGAATGTGATATTAAAATAATTGTAACGTCCACTCATTTTCATATTGCGAAAATCATTGAAGTATTGTTCCACTTTCAGGCCCATTTTTCTCCCAAACCGAATCTACGAGTTGCCTTTCTTTTATTATTATACTTGAAAAGGTGCAATATTCTGCATAATCACAGCCACAGATCATGCAAGTACTGAAACGAAGCTTCCTATTTGGCAACCTACTGCCAAGTAAACATTGAAATTAGCTTCTAGTCACACAGCCCTTGATGTACTGTTGTGCAGGTTCATTTTATTTACGGATGCATACAAATGAGCTTGTAAAGCAATCCCTGGTTGTTGTTTTTTTTTTCCCCAGTGTCTCGAGAGGCTGCAGGAAGAGGAACCGCAGAGGCCTGTGAGTGTACCGAAAGAAGTCTAGACGCTATCTTTAAACACATGTTTCATCATGAGAAGCACTGCTTGCTTTAGTGCATCCTTATGTCAACATAATGTAGCACCAGTGTCTGTTTAATCTATTCTAGAATACCAACAGCGGCCCTTGCCCAGGTGTGCCAGGGTCACCGGGCATTCCAGGGCAACCCGGGATCAAAGGAGACCCGGTAAGAAGATGAGGAGAGGGCTTTGATCATTAAAATGTTTTACAGATGGTTTAATAATTAGGGCCCAAACACTATGACATCAGCCCTGGAGCTTGGTCTTCTAAGGATTTTGCTGCATAACTCATACACACATGCCCATATCCACACACCTGGTACGCATTTAGATTTCATCGAGCTGAACAACCTTTGCATTGCATGTCATTGGCTCAACTAAGCAGGAAGTCAGTTATGTTGGATTGTTTGCAAAACACACCGAAGGGTTTTTCTTCCTAGGGGATATATATGATCACCAACAAAGTGGGTCTTTGTGATCTCAATACATTGTTGTTGGTCTTTTGGCTGCTCCCGGCAAGAGGTCACCACAGCAGACCATCCGGTCCGCACATACAAGCTTGGCACAGGTTTTACGCCAGGTGCCCTTCTTGACGCAACTCTCCCATTTTATCCGGGCTTGGGACCGGCACTGCATCCAGTGGCTGGGCTTTGGGCATTGGCTGGGAATCGAACCATGTGATCTCAATACATTGAGGATGCAAAACTATGCTGAAATGTGGTTAATAACTTTCTGTGTGACTTTATATTAAGTGACATCACATTGAGTGACATCATATGGTGATGCTTTTTTTTCAGTATCTGGGGCTTTTTAGAGGTCTAAACATAAATCTTTTTCCTTTTTCTACAATTATATGTAATAATGGTATTGTTATTCCCCCATTTAAATGCATGTGCCCACTGTGCCATTGTTGTTCTTTTACACCCAGGTGGCTATGGCACAGGGTGCTTGGGCCCGCTCATCGTTGCTTGCTCTCATACTGTAGGTGTCCAGCTCTGTTCCTGTTAATTTAACCTTTGACCCAAATAATTTCATTTTTAATAATCCTCCCAGTCTTAATTGTATTGTACTGGGTTATTATTTACAGTACGGTGGTGATTTACAGTTGCTGGGTTGAGTGGGTTAGACCATTTTATTAGGTAGTTAACAGATCATAGTAGCTGGCTTGCCATTTGAGGCCAGTGATTAGGTTATTCTTCAACTAGACCTTGACTGTTCTGTCTTTGGATAGAACACAAGGCCACTGGGAATTCTCAGCCAACATCAGAGAGGCACTCATTGACCCAGTACAAGGTTACAGTAATGAATCAAATTACTGTAGGTTACATTTAACCCATCACCTTTTAGAGCAAAATATGTGCTGATGTACTAAATGATGTACTGCCTTAAATGTTATTAAAGAAGCTGGCACAAAGCCTAAACATACCAATTTTTCAGACATTATAAAGCTTACAACACTACAAGAAAAATGAATTACAGTGTAATTACACACTTTTTTACAAAGTTACTTAAAGTCTTTGTTACTCTATACTTTTACACATGTATCTTACTGTACATAGGTATCTGGATTAAATTTTTTGTTCAAATGCACACACATCCCAAAGCATATTACTAAGTATTTCATATGAACGCTGTTGTCATACAGTATATCCAACATTGCGTAGGTCAACAGACCATGGAGTTCATCAGGCGTTCATAACGCCATGGATATTTCACTCCTACCAACTGATAGGGGTGGTGAGAAACTGGTCCATCTTAGGGCTGAAAGCTTACATGAGGTTGCATGATGTTGCACCATAAAGAGCGTTATGATGTGCTGCAATAGCCACCACATACCACATTAATGTAGTTCAGGACACTCTCTCCCACTCCCTCATAGAAAGGCCAACAAAACTTTAGGAGCTGGGAAATGCACTGGCTTTTAGAGTGCATACCATTCACAGACCAGTATTTACCAGAGTGTAACTAAGCTCTTTCGAGCTCAGGTGTGTCTTTTAAACTGCTCGGTCATTGAGCCTTACCTGAGCCTCAATTCCAAGGCTCCAAACCCATATGCGTGAGATATTCTTTCTATTTCTGAGACAAAATATGTTCTCGGAGTAGAATCTGCCAAAGAATTTCAACCAGTATTCTGCAGACCAGTTTACTACTACTCTGTGGTCTGATTGCAGAATTCAGCTTAATATGGGCTGAATCAGTGGAAGAGCCAGAAAAGTATCTAGTGTAAACTGAGGCCAGTTGAGAGTCCTGACCTAGCAAATTGTTCAGCTCTGCCAGAGATAAACATAGTGAGTAAATTTGGCATCAGCACAGAGGTCCACATGTGCCTTGCCAAAATTCCTATATCTGGGACACTTCTTCTGTGTGCAGATGCCATTCTATGGGAATTGGTGTTGCACATAAAGACCTATCCAAATTCTATTGGCGACAATGATAATGCCTGCCACACCTTGTATTGACAAGGGCATTCTGAATGAATTTAGATTCAGACTGATACTTTTTTTACAGATCAGAAAAGACAGCACATCACTAGATGTGTAAGAATAGAGATGGCAATCTAATGGTAACATAATGTTACAGTTGGCAACATCCATGGTGCTAGAAAGAATGTTGGGACTTCTAATACAGGGCTAATACTTGGAATTTATGTTCAAACCTTAAAGAGCATGTGTGCTCTGGAGTTATGGGAAAATGCACCATGCAGATCCAGTAATATAAGCTGCAAGGCAACAAAAAATGATAGGCCATCAATGGTTTTGGGAATTAATTTAACCCTCTTAAGACCACAGTTTTATTCAACCTTCTCAACCAAGACTTCTTCTGAACTAGGAAATAAGTTGAGTAGAACCCTTGTTCTGAACTACAGGGTATAACCTGTTGACTGTGCCTTTGTCCAAGAAGAGACAAACTTCTTTGAGCAGTTAGACAATACCATTTGGCCAGATCTTTTGGTTGTTCTGATTTCTAGTTTCTAGGACTTGGGTTTCTCTCTCCAGGGGCTGTATGGTTATTGACTCAAAGACCGTTCCCTGCACATATTGGTTGAATTGCATGCTTCCAGCAGTGCAGACTCCGTAGTGCACACTTGGCATAAACCACAAACCAGATTGGGAGAGAGAAACCCTACACTGTGGTCTTGGTCTCCCACAACTTTTTTTTACAGATTGGTCAGAAGCTGCCGGTTTAGAGAGATTTACTCATTCACTTACTCATCGTGTATACCGCTTTATCCTGTTGCAGGGGCATGGGGGGCCTGGAGACTATCCCGGGAGACTTAGGGCAGGAGGCGGGGTACACCCTGGATTTGAAACCCATCAAGCACAAGTAGAACATGCAGACTTCATGCACATAAACCAGAAGCAGGATTTGAACCTGGACCTTGGAGGTGCAACCACAAAGCCATTGTGCCACCTCAGAGTGATTACTCCAATACAAAATTTTTAGTATGAGACAGACAATATCATTAGACCTCACCAGAATGACAAACTGCATGGAATCCAAGCTGTTAGCTAGGACAGTCAAATGATAATGACTGTCAGCCTTATGAAAGGAAACAGTGGTGCTAAAACCATGGCCAATATTTTTTTGGGTGGCCTTTACGGCACCATATAAGCAGTGTATGCAGCATAGTAGAGGCTAATTTTATTTGATCCACATCTCACTTAAAAGAGACTCTTGGTTCCAACTCTGATTATTAGTTGTTGTTGGTGGACATTTGTTATAAGCACATTGTTTAAGATTCAGCACTTGAGTTGGGTCAGATTTGATTTCAAATCAGGGTCCGTCTTGCAGCCTCATGCCTTATGCACTTTATTGGCATTGGCATGCCAACACAGTCAGCATGTCAACATGTCAAAAACATCCAGAGACTGCTTCTCTAAGACAGTCAAGGCTGAAGCATTGGACGAACGTTTTCCAATTGTCCAGGGACAGAGTGGTTAGCAAAGGAAACTTGAATCCAACGCTAGTTTTGTTAGCAATTTTCCCAAAATACAGTACTATGCTAGCTGTGAATAGTGGTTTAAGTCAGATGCATTCATCGAGGTGGTGAAGTGTGGGACGGTGCAGCAGAGGTGTAGTGCTAATGCAGTGATTCAGCTCACGTAGCAAGTTCAACAACAGGAGACTGGGGGAGGCCAGGACATTTTGAGGGAGGCCACTTAACTGTGTTAATCACAGTCTGTCCAGTGAGGAGGTTGACGAGGATGGAGGACTGAGCAGAAGTATGTACACCGTGCCAAACAACCATGTTTTCCCCTCAGCTCTGACAGAAAAAAATATTAATATTGTTGAAGATACACGTCTTAATACCTGAACCTGATCCAGCAGCATTTGAATATTAGAGCCAGGCATATTGGATCTCACACGTAAATATTGTACTACTTGTTTATCCAGTATACTCAATGTAAATTTGTGTTTTCTAGGGTGACAGGGGTGACAGGGGTCCTTCTGGTCTTCCTGGATCTCCAGTAAGTCTGCGATTTTGATCTTGCTGTCTTTGTCCACAGCAAACTATCAGCCTTTTCTTTCCTTGTTATCTCTGTCTGTCTCATCTCTTCTCAAAAAAAACCCTTCGTCTTCTTCATGCTTATCAAAGATCAGATGGTGGAAACGCGTGTCATTCACAGAGAAAAAAATGGCTCTCGTTTTTAGAAGTGGAGCGGACGCCGGAGTGCTCTTCATGCCTCGATTTGGCCATTAACATTTAGTCCCAGTGCACTCTGCTTGTTTACGCAGGCCAGTTTGTTTCAGTTTCCCTGTTTCCTATTGGGGAGAATCAAAATAGAGCAAACCACCGTTGGTTTTTGTAGTGAGACCACAGAGCCCTCTTGTGTTTCATTTTAAAAGTGCAATGTACCAGGAAATGGAAGAAGGCACACTCGAGTAAGGAATGGTTAAAGGATAACGTGTGAGATATTCCAGTCTGTTTTTATTCAATATCCTATTAGTTTTTAGTTGAATCTTATATCGTTTTTATATAATCATCTCTCTCTTTCTTTAGGGTACTATTGGTTTCCCTGGACCTCCAGGCCCACCTGGACTCCCTGTAAGTTGAGTGCACTCTCCACAAATGCACACATTTTCCACTGATGTTACATTTTTTTCTATCCTGCAGCGCCAGTAATCAGCCCCCCCTCCCCCCACCCCAAAAGAAAACAACTCTTTTTGTGTTCATGAAAAAGATCAAGTCGAGTGGGTTGATAGCATACTACTTGTAATTCTTCTCTGAATGTTTTGTATTTGCAAAGATTTCGGTTTCGAGACCTAAGTGCAGTTTAAGCCAGCATGGATTCTGCTTTCATTGTGGCCCACTGTGACATGCGCTCTATCTGCACTCTTTCATTTACATCAATAGACGTTGAATCGTTTGAAATTTGCCGGCATGATTTTTCTTTCTTAGCAGGAAGAGGCAAGAAAACAGGGCGGCGGAGATTCCTGTTTCCTGAACCGAAATTTTTCTATGGCATTGATATGCAAATCGGCCGCGTCAGTTAGCTTCTAGGTGTCTCGTCAACAAGCTTCTAGATTAATAGAAAGCGAATCCGTCGGTTGAGGATTTATTTCATCTTCCGTTTTCATGAAGAACAGGGTCGAGTATTGCATGCAACCTAAAGACTGACCTGTTGGACCGTTTAGATCAATAATCAGCGTATCACAAGAGAAACTGTACATGTTCCCACTCACTGTCTTTGCCAGTATATCACTGCCTCCTTTTCAGCTATTTTGATTTCATTGTTGCCAGAAACAGATTCATTATTTAGAGCCTGACTATAAGAACTTAAGAGCTTCATGCTGCACAAGTCATTGCCCAGTAAGCTCTTTATCGATAAAACCATTAGCGATATCCCCATACAGGAAGACTTAATGGATAACAGCGAAATCTCATATTCGGTTCAGGTGCACATGTCCTTCATTATGCATTTTACTGCTATATCCAATAGGCACATTTTGGCTTCCGTGATAATAAAGGTAATATCTCATCATGGATCATTTGTTTGTTTATATGGAATACATGACGATGGGATCAATAATTCATCCAGCCCATTACTAGGTCTCGCTTAGGAAGTAAATAATGAGATGGTGTCAGGATTCAGCGCGGTGCATTAGCGCAGCGCCCCGCAGAAATGAGATCTGAATGGCAAGATGCCATTATAATCCTCTCAAATCACCATGCAGAACGCAAAGCTATCTGAGAGAGACGCTTTTAAACTGTGGCTGACGGTGGCATTACTGCACCGCGTTACCTATACATACTGTATGTACACATGCCGTTATTTCAGCGTGGTCTCTCACTTGCCTAAAAGTTATGGTTGAGGAGATGCAACATTTCTTCTGACTTCATTCACAGAAAATTCCTAGAAAAATTCCTAGAAATTCCTGTTATACTTTTTATCGTTTTTTGGTCACAAATTATAGGGTCTGCAAGGTGAGAGTGGACAACATGGATCTCCAGGACAGAAAGGAGAACAGGTAGGTGGTTTCATGGTTCTTTTTGCCTACATGTATTGAAAGTCTATTCTTACAGTACAGTACATTTATGGCCAAGACGGATTAATATTGCTTTTTGTCTGTTTGTTTGATTAATTTCCTTTTTTTCCAGGGTCCACCAGGAACTCCTGGATACCCAGGAACAATGGGACCACCTGGACTTCCAGTATGTAGATCTACTTCCTGACTGAGCTTGTACCATATTTTGATACTGTACGACATATTGTTTTGATTTCTTTATTAATCAACCCTGTATGTAAGTGAGGGACCTATTTTAAGTCCTGATATACTAAATATTGCAAAATGCAATGGAAAAAAATTCTTAAATAAGAATGTAAGTGTAAGTGTCCCAAACTTTTTATCTGACTAACACATTCTCACTTTACATCTGTTGCTTTAGGGGCTTAAAGGAGAACGAGGAAGCCCAGGCAGCTCAGGGCAGAAAGGAGAATCAGTAAGAATATATATATATATTTTCACTTCTTTATTGAGTAATAAATTAAACAAAAAATGTTACAATAAAATAATCATTGGTGTGATGTGAAGGTGTGTATACCTATTATTCCACAGCAAACTGCCAATGATGACTTGTATCATTTCACAGTTACATTTAGACTACTTTTTTATAAATTTATTTTAAAACTATATGAAATATTCCAAAAAGTCACTATGAATAAGTTGCTATTATAGATAAGATAACATTAGAGAAAGAGTTCAGCCTTTATTCATCATATGTACATTACTGCATTGTGAAATGATTTATTCTTCGGCATAGCCCAGATTTTAAATATATATATATATATATATATATATATATATATATATATATATCAGAGCACAGGGTCAGCCATTATGCGGCGCCCCTAGGCACAGACAGGGTTAAGGGCCTTACTCAAGGGCCCAACAGCAGCAACCTGGCGGAGCTGGGGCTCGAATTGTCGACCTTCAAATCAGTAACTTAACACACTGAGCCACCATCATTCCGCACTTTATTTTCAATTGTTACAGAGTTAATGTTATAAACAGCGGAAATTAATAAACACCAATAAAGTTTCTGAAATGAATTCTGAGTTCAATAGTCTACACGCACCAGAGAAGTTAATCACTCCTCTACTGTAACTTTGCTTTGTACCTGCAGGGCCCCCCAGGATTTCCAGGTCATCAGGGACCACAAGGCCCACCTGTAAGAAAACATGATTATAGATTTCTGTTTATCACTTCTGTACAGTGTTATGTACACAGCTATACAATTGACATATTATTTATTTAGGCTTCATGTAAAGATGTTTGTGTGTGTGTGTGTGTGTCTGTGTGTGTGTGTGTGTGTGTGTGTGTGTGTGTGTAGGGTACCAAAGGAGACTCAGGATTGACAGGACCCATAGGACCAAAGGGAGATCAGGTAAGAATGTATCGCTTAGACAACTTGTATTGAACAGCTTTTATCCAAAGAAAAAAAGCAAAAAAGCATGACTTCGTCAAACTGTTTTCAGCAATCCATGTTGTATCTGTCTTGTTTTTTGTTCCTTTATAGGGATTCGCAGGACCCCCAGGATTCCCAGGACAGCAGGTAGAAATACATGTCTGAGGTGCTATTTTCATTGTATTATATATATATATATCAAGTTCTCTCGTGGACTAACAGCAAATTACATGTTCAGGGCCCCCCAGGAATTCCAGGAAAAATCGGTCCTTCCGGACCACCAGGGCCAAAGGCAGATTCGGTAAGCAGGACTATTAGATTAGTTTCTGTTAATTGAAGATTTATGATATTGTGCTGAATCGCGAGTAGACTCCGGGCACAATTTAAAGCGCATCCTAGTCTGCACGTCTGGTACTTTTCCTTAAATCATTAGCATATACAGTATATCGCATACATATAATGATCTATTATATCATGTGATACTATGATTATCAACATTTTTTAATTGCATTATAGCATACCTTACTGTCTTCACTGTCTCCTCTCCATGTAACTTAATCAGTTGCTTGCTGTTTTTTTTTTTTTTTTTTTAGGGAACTCCAGGACTTCAGGGTCCACAGGGACCTACAGGCCCTTCGGGACCACCTGGAGGCCCAGGATTGCAGGTAAGGCGGCAGGACAATCTCTGAAACTGCAGCATATGTAAAGCTGACATGGCAGTGCATTCTTCAGAGGATACACCGATGTCCTGGGGAAGCATTTAGCGAAGATGTACGACCTGAATGTCCCTGCCCCGGTGAGATCTGTAACTAATTGCACTTGTTTATGTGTGCTTTGCTTTCTATCTATACAGGGTGCACCTGGAATGGAAGGACTTGATGGGAAAGATGGAAAACCAGGGATGAGGGTCAGAATTGCACATTGCAATTTTTTTTTGTCTTTTGTCCAGGTTTAACATTTGTAGAATTTATATACAGTATGAGGGCCATTCAAGTCAAACCGGGGCTTTTAGAAAGTAAAAACTTCCTTTATTTCTCTATATAATCCGCTGCTACACTAATGCACTTATCCCAGTGTTTCACTAGGGCTTGGACACCATCAAGGTAGAAAGATTTCCCAATACTCTGGAGCCGTGATCGGACTCCTTGCTTCATGTCATGTGGCGCATTTCAAATATTTTTCTGCGGCTAAGACGGTTCTTTAAGCCTTCTGTATATGTGAATCTGTTTTATGCCTGTTTTATTCATCAGAAATTTCATCATGTCCTGGTTTGACTTGAACACGCCCAGTACAACTTTATCATCTTCCCTATTTATTTATCCATCTATTATAATATCTATTATTGTATTTGGTTCTTGTCAATTTGTTAGTGCTGTTTTTCTTAAAACTACCTTTATTATTATTATTATTATTATTAATAATAATAATAATAATAATAATAATAATATTTTCCACATACAGGGTGATCCGGGTATACCTGGCCCAATCGGCCCTAGGGGAATCCCGGTATGTCTTGAGGATCTTCATCCCTTCGTCTATTTTTAATCTTGTATCTCAGTAGCAAATTAATGGAACATCACGTCTGGGCATTAAAGCCTCTCAAAAATTCAGATTTAAACTTAACAGATGGCTTGTTCGCCTGTGCGTCTGCATGTTACATGCTGATGATTTGGTGTTTTTTTCCTCATGGCAGGGATTCAAGGGCATAAAAGGACATACAGGCCTGCCAGGACTAAAAGTGAGAAATGGTTTAATCATTTTTATTCGCACATAAACTAATCTCCAAATCCGGAAGCAAAATGCCCCTTTAATTTCCATTAATGCGTCACCTAGTTTGGAAGTATTTTGTTTTCCTTAGTTTTTTCCCTGCTTTGTGTTCTACAGGGAGAGGTTGGATCTCAAGGCCCACCCGGAGCAGCAGGAAGGCCAGGACTTGAGGTGAGTTCTGTTTTTTGTTTTTTTTTTGTCCTTTCTGTCCATCAAACTTAACTATGGCTTTTAAATAATAGTTTTTATAGAAGAGTGTGATGATGGTCAGAGCACGTAGACTTTTATGGCAAGAGTAGTCATTAAAGGAAAGCTCAGTGTACAGTGAATTGATGCACTAAATGTATTCATAAGCTTGGATCAGTCATGCGAGTGAAAAAACACTTCGGTTTGACAGGCAGTAAGCATCTATATATATATATATATATATATATAGTGCTTTGTTTTCCCATAACGCTCCAGCTTCTACGTTTTTCTCAAGAGTCGATTGGCTGTGCTCTCTCTGGAAATGGTATAGAAAATAAGGACTGAAGAAGGAATATCCATGTCCCAAGTCAGAATCATTAAATAACTGCGCTGTGCTGTAGGTCTGTTATGTCTGTTAGTTACATAGGCGTAATTAAACACTGGTTACACTCCTTCATAATCAACAATGGGCTCGCCATAGTTTAAACCGCAGGTGTGTGAACGTACTGTACTTCTAAATACGTCTCAGTGTTGGAGGTCATTCGGTTGTATTTTCCCTTCATAGATCCTAAAACTGATTTGTATTCTTCTGTCTTTGCTTCATTCCTACAGGGTGACCCTGGTCCACCAGGACCACAAGGACCACCTGGTTCCCCGGGACATTTGGTAACTGTTGAAGAATGCCTTCCCTCTTAAATAAATAAATAAATTAATGAATAAATAGAAGCACAAACGACAGCATATGCTCTATTAAGTGTTTACTTAATTCCCTTCGCAGGGTTCGACAGGTCCCGCAGGTCCCCCAGGACCAGCTGGAGCTCCCGGCACGGTAAGTGATCAAGCCAAACAAGACAGTTTAACATGCTAATAATAGGCTCGTATTATTAGAATACATTACGCGTGTTTCCAGAATGATCCCGCTGACTCTCCTTATGTTTAACACACAGGGTATTCAAGGTGATAAGGGGGAGGCCGGAGAAAGAGGACTGCCAGGAATGCCTGGGCCTCCAGGGGCTCCTGGGCATCCAGGACAGATGGTCTGATCCTTATAGTTATTTATAACTCATACTTAAACATTACAGTATTTATGAAACTGAAGATTTGTGCATGTTTGCTTTTGATTTGTCTCAGGGAGAACCAGGCAGTGATGGTGCAGCAGGAAAAGATGTAAGTCTCGCTTTTTATTTCTTCTGGTTTTTTTTTTCCCCTCTCAGTTCTTTATCAAAAGATTGAAATTGACTAATGATTTCCTTTTATTAATCTGGGATTAAGGGAACACCAGGTGTGTCAGGAGAAACCGGTTCACAAGGGCAGAAGGTGTGTATGTTTTTAGTTTTTGTTAGTTTGCTTGTTTTTGGGTGTGTGTGTGTGTGTGTGTGTGTGTATTTTTTTCCTTTCTTTTATACAGCACACCCATCACACTTCTCCTCCAGCTATGTTTCAGCCTCACGCTCCTACTGAGTGACTGCAGAGCACTGAGCTTAAAAGTAGCCATGTTTGCTATTAGATTGCATTCCAGTTTCGCCATAATAAGTGTTCTGCCTTGCATGTTGGTGTTTATTCCAAAAAATCATTTTACATAATAATTTAATTCAGTGTGATTTACTGTAGAGTAATATCTAAATTGTTGTTTGCATTGCCTTCTCTTCCTTCTGATAAACCTATCTTTCATGCCTCCTCATACCATACTTTATTATTAGTATTCTTAGAAAGCAAAACTGAACTGAACTGAACACTCAAAAAACACACGGCGTATAGAGATGGGAGCTAATTGAGAGATGGGGTTATGCACTACTACAAAAAATTGAACAGTTTCAGTAAGTAAAATGTTTTAAATGTAGTCGTTATTTAAAAACTGCGAAAGTGATCATTTTTTTCCGAGTGCACTGTGTTCCAACCTGCAGAAGTACACTGCTGGAAATGGCACATGAAAAGGGATTATAAAAATAAACAGCAAATGATCGATTTTTTTGTAACTTCACAAGTGCGAAAAGCTTTATTTAATATGCAAAGCATATGCTTTATTGGAACAAATCCCAGAATTGTAATGCAAGTCTATTTGGGGGTCACAAAACAGGCAGGCAAAGTTAAATAATTTCAGAAAGTAAGAGGAAAAAAAAAAAACGAGACAAGGAGAATACTGATCTAGGGATCACAGTAATCAAGGTTTAGACTTAATCAAAATGCAGACTTAAAAAAGACTTTGCGAAGAACAGTGACACACACGACAGGAAAGGGCACAGTGATCAATAGCTAATACAAAGCAGGTGAACACAATCAGACAACAAGGCAGTGACGGGATGCCGTGGGAAATATACTCCATATAATATATAATATTAAGGAACGAAATGACGTAATCTACATTTGAAACCGTCCGTTTCCTCCTGCAGGGTGAGGCAGGAAGTCCAGGCCTGAGGGGTCCACCAGGAGAACGGGGTCGTCCTGGACCCCCTGGAGGAGCAGGATATTCCTCCAAAGACTCTGAAATGAGTGTAATGGGACCTATGGGCCCTCGTGGAGAGAGAGGAAGCCCTGGAGCACCTGGACAGTCTGGACCTCCTGGATCACCGGGAATGCCAGGGAACGATGTAAGACGCATCTTTGTGCAAATAAGTGCAAATAAGATTCGAAGGAAGTGTGATATTGGCATTTGGGGATTTACACCTTTTTTCTTCATTTTCTTTTTTTCTTTTAGGCTGTTGTCAACTATGATGAGGTCAGGTCTTTCATCAGACAGCAGGTTATCAAGATCTTTGACGGTGAGACACAATTTAAATAGTCCAGGATAAAGTGAAACGAGAAATTTGTACATAATTGAAATTTGAAAATGACTTGTAATATTCTGCGAAATGCCAGTATGAAGACAGAGAACGTAAAATTAATGCTGAAATGATTTGGAAATCAATAGTGAGCCTGGTAATGGCATTATTCTGACTTGGAGCGGCACACTGGCGTTTTATGGTGCTTTCGTTTGTTTGTGTATTAGGGTCATTTGTCATTGACTAATGCTTATTCGTCTGCACTCATCTCTTCAGAGCGAATGGCCTATTACATGTCGCGCATGCAGATGCCAGTGGAAATGGTAGCACCCCCGGGCAGACCCGGACCCCCAGGCAAAGACGGCACTCCAGGAAGAGTGGGAACTCCAGGGCTTCCGGGTCGTCCGGGACACATCGGCCGAGAGGGAAGACAAGGACCTATGGGCCCTCAGGGTAACATCAGCACTGTTCCAGTTTTTAAAAGTATTTTTTAAGCTGAATGCTGGAATACTGACTAGAACGACTGTGCATTTGCAACGGCAGGTCCTCCAGGTACCAAGGGAGAAAAAGGAGATAAAGGTATCGGAGAGATGGGAGACAGCGGACCCCCTGGTGCTCCAGGTACGTACTTCATCTGTAATCTTAAGAATGCGAGGTTATACTTGGTACATAGTTCCCCAGTCATGAAAAAATTATGTAATAATGTTTCTTGTTATGTAGGAATATATTATTTAAATCACAATTTTGGGTGTATAAGTCATTCTTGTATATCTCAGTACTATACAAAAGTCCTTCATTTCTTTATATTTTGTTTCCAAAGAGTCAGATTTTATTGGATTTTTAATGTAGTCTTGAGCGATAGTTCTCCAGGCTTCCTGAAGGACATTTTCGTCTCTCATTTTCAGCCCAGTCCCTGTACCTGAGAAGTTTCGGAGAAATGTTTTTGTTTGTTAAGCCACACAGTGAGAAACAGGTGTAGATGATGAGGGATGATCAGGCCGGTGATTAGTTTACTGGTGATGCTGAAAGCTGATTGGTTGGAACAGACGAGAGGGGAAATGAGGCTGCTGCTGAGGTTGTTCCATAAAACAACCAATTTTTTTTTACTGTATCTTTAGGCAGTTTGCAGCCTGTTCCTGTTTCTTTAATTGAATTGAATTTGCACAGTACTGTACATACAGTATATTCCTGATAGTTATGCAGTTCTTTAAACATTATTGAAGAAATAATATTTTAACTGTTTATGGTTATATGTAATGTGAAACGTTTTTGAGTTCATCTGTAAAGTTTGCTTTTGTTGTTACTTTCATTCTAGCATTTCTAGTGACATGAATAATAATTAAAAAAAAAAAGAAGAAGAATTAATTAAAATTTTTATCTTTGCATGTCACCAAGACCTCAATTCTCCAGGAGTTTTTCCAGTGACAGAAAAATGACTGACTATCCGAGTTGGGTGTAACACGTTACTGTAATCAAATTACTTTTTCTGATAGCGCAGTAATGTAACCCATTTTGTACGTACATTTTAAATGCATGTAATTTGATTACAGTTATCAGTGTCAATAACATTACGTTACTAGCGTTACAAATGTTGTGTTTAAAAATTAAGCAAAATGCATTTAAAAACCACGTTTTCAATCGTCTGAGAGTTTTGTAGTTTTACCTTTTATGTTGTAACGGGTTCAGTCTTTTTGCACGGGCGGCACCACAGACACACGGACTTGAGGCGAGGTCTTACGGGAAAAAGGGTGATTTTATTTAAGGAGGGACGGAAAAAAGCTGAGGATTTTTAACGCGGAGAAAGCCCGACATCCGTTAACATTAATTATCATCAGACGATGTGGCGGCCCGCCCCTTCGCGCACCTGCGTTGGGGGGGCGTCTACATAGGGAGCCTACGGAGTGAACGAGGAGCGACAACAGGTTGAGGCGCACGCCCATCAAAGGCGCACGCCGTGACAGATGTTTTCAAAGTAACGTAATTAGTAATTACTTTTTACATGTAATAATCAGTAATGTAATCAAATTACAATTTTTAATCAGTAATTTGCAGTAGATTACTTTTTTTGAGTAACTTCCCCAACACTGCTGACAATGACAAAGCATTGACACTGGAGACTCCTTGTATATCTGTTTAAAGCAAAACTTCTTAGCACATACAGTCTCTCTGACCTAACTATGACCTATTTGATTATTTACCCTTTGATTCAGTTCCCATCACTCTCCTCTGTTGCCTCGCTTAGGTATTCCTGGACCCGCTGGTTATGGAAAAATGGGACCACCAGGCCCGACAGGTCAACAGGGCATCCCTGGCATTCCTGGACCACAAGGACCCTCTGGATCAAAGGGAAAAGATGGCCGCTGCCATCCATCTGACTGCATGAGTGGACCCGTGGATTACAGTCCAAAGGGCCCGCAAATGAAAGGGCCCATGTACTAGAGAGAGTATCTGAGAATGAGACAAGAGCCAAAGACCAACAATACCAAATCTGCCTTATCAATGCCTTTGATGTGATCCACAGGGAACCAGTGGAACTAAAGGGCATTTCTGTTAATAAAGTGATGGCTGGGCCAGATCGGTTCATAAGCTATTTTAAAAGGGTACCCATTGCCAAAATATTCCCTGCGGCCACTAGTGCTAAGGCTAGTGTGAATCCACTCTCTGATTTCAACTTTCTCTTTGCAGATGCATGACTGAAAACTCCTGGATTAAGGACCTTAAGCACAAAGAACTTTTCCCCTTCTGGACAATCACTACCTTAAACATATTATACTTGGTTCGCTGGCCATAATGGTGCTGTCTCTTTAAGTTCAGCTATGAAGCCGGTTTCACACTGCTCCCAGAAAATTTACAGCTGTGATTTTAAACACATTATCTCCGGTGCGACGCGCACAAGATCATCCGAAGTTCACGCGCTTTCGACTTCCGCGTGACGCTTTTGCTGTGCGCGGCCATTAGCAGGGCAGGAGGCATGGTATTTTGCTTGGAGAAAGATGGAAGAACTAATAAAAAATTTTCTTCCTTCTTCTCTCCAGAGAGCTGCATCCACTTTTGTGCCCAACCTGCCGCAACACTATCCATTTGTCACGACTGCATCCACCACACACACACACACACACATCACAGTGTGAAACCAGCTTGGTTCTTTTTTAGCCAATGTTTACTATTTGCACCATATTTTTGATACTGAAATGCTTTCGCAAATCATTAACCAGGTTTTTGTTGGGTTTTCATGGCAGCTGCTGAAGTTCTCGCTCCTTTTTGTTTTATCTTAACACCCCAAACAGTAATCGATCTTAAATTTGGACCAAATATTGCATTCTGTTTAAAAACTTGCCACTCTCCTAGCAATATGATGTAGCTTGGTGGAAAGGTAGAAATAGGATATAATTATTCATGTTTCCTCTGAGGCCTTGTGTTGTACATATTTGTATTTATATGTCATGGCTTTTTATGATGCATTTAATAGATCGGCGTCAGGATTCCAGTCCTTATTTTTGAATCGTCATCTCGGATACTGTGGTATTTGTAATAGCGCTAGGAAATAAAGAAAAATGAGATTTTTGTAAATTGGTTGAATTTATATAAATAAAAGTTCATTTTAAGTCAGATTTCATACTTTGGAAACCATCCTATTTATTTAAGTCTTATGTCAGGGCTCTCTCTCTCTCTCTCTCTCTCTCTCTACGACTTCGCCATTCCAGACCTCCTCCACTTAATATATCTTTTAGACTTGAAATTTTTTATTTTTTATTTTTTTCGATAGCGTCAAGCGCTTTCAGCTAAAACGTAATGTTGATTCTGGAACAATTCGCTTTCGACATGTTCTCATCGTCTAGAATTTCCTCCGCTCCTCATCATCCATCATGAGAAAGCCAGGTGCTTCACTATCATCTACGGTTTAGTGTTTTCATCCCACAATATAAAAGCTTTTCTGATCCCATGCCGTTTAGCACACTGCAGTGTCAGCCAGGCTCCAATGAGATAAGTTTACCATCAGCACTTTATCCCGTCTGCCAGACCTCCACAAAGTGTTTCTATATCTATACTTGTATATGTACCTATATCAGATGGCCAGATGTCCTCACATTCCGTATGTAGTTCAGTTACTAAAGTAGCCATTTATTAGGTTTGTTAAGTTTCTCCTGCCTTCAGATATGTGATGTAATTTTGCATGTTTCATTTTTAGGACCATTAAAAGAGAAAGGTCACATGAGTATGAGTCATGGTCCTTACAAGTACAGTGATACAGGAATTTGTGTTTGTGTGTGCTTGCATGGTTTGTCGGATTTTCTCAGACCTGGGACTAACTTATGTTAAAAGAAAACATAAAAATGGATGCATAGTGCAATTATAAATCTTTTTCATCTTTAATGCCACCATCCACTTTGTACTTTTCATTCATTTGTTGAATTTCAGTGAAATTTAAGCGCTGGTCACTTTTACATTGTTATGGCCACTAAAGTCTTTTAAATGACAGTAAATTGTTGCCGTTTGTCCTTTCATTTTAAACGCTTTATAATAGCCTACTAAAAAGCTTTTTTTTTTTTTAAATGCCACCATTACATATAGATCCATTTGTGTCATTAATGTGTTAGCTGTTTTGTGCAATGTTTTTTTTTTTTTTTAACAAAACGCAATAAAGTTCTTTTTTTAAAGCAGATTGCTATGGATTTGTTCATTGAAATGCCAATAGTAACCGTTTAAGCAGTAACATCTATTGATCGTTGCAGAGGTTGAAAAAGTCCTGGGAAAGTTTCTTCACCCACTCTAAAATAAAAGTATTTCTGAAGGTAGTGCTTTACATAGAAACAACACAAAAAAGGTTTCTGCTAACTTTTAAGGATATATTGTGATGACAGTATGATAAGTGGAAGATTCCATGTGGACTTTTGTGATTTGTTTTTTTTTCTTTTCAAATGACAGTGTTTTATTCTAATCTCAGTGGGTAGCACTGTCGCTTTTCACCACCGGGGTTGGGGAATCTCATCTCATCTCCAATCTGTGTACAGTGAGTGTGTGGAACATAGATGTGCATGTTCTCCCCATCTCCTTGTGGCCTTCCTACATGAACTCTGAACCACCCCGAGGTCTGAAGAGATGCATGTAGTGTGAATTGGTGTCTCAGTGAGTACGCGTGTGTGCATTGGGTTGGAGTCCGAGTTCCCTGGGATGGGTTCTAAACAGGATTAAATACTTTAAATAAATGAACTTTTTTTTTTCCCCAAATCTGTCTTAAGTCAAAATTAGGGTACATATAAGTACATTGCCATACATCTTTGTTGTTATAAATGTTCCTGCTCTGCACAAAAACTATAAAGTTTAGTGCAAGGACAATTCAAATTCCACAACCCTCGTATTATGCAAAATTGCAATCCAAAGTTCAGCTGAGCCGTATGGCTAACCAGAACCAGTAATATGGCAAATTCATGAGAAAAAAAGAGCTAAATTTGTACTTAATCCACTGCCAACTCAGTTTAGCCCAGTGGGACTGCAGAGGTTTTATATGAGCCTTAGCTGAACTTTTGAATGCATTTTTTTTGTACGGTTGAGGTTTGTGGAATTTGGCCCTGATTACTTCTTATTGCATTCTGGGGACAAACTTTATGAATATGAATTAATTAATATTAATTACTGTAATGTAATTATATGCACCTAAATTATATATATTTTTAAAACAGACAAAACAAAATCTATCAATTTATAATGTGTTCTATTGAACCTCGTTTTGTTTTCATGAATTTGCATTGATTCACATAATCCTTAAATTGAAGCACATGAAAAACCCTGCTGTTTATTGAGCCACCGTGTTGTGGATAAAAACAATTATTTCAAAAATAATAATTAACAGTGATCTCTATCTGTACACAATGTGCGGTAGTATGCATTTCTGCATCTACCTGGCTCAACAGCGCTGCTTGAATCATATTTGGAAATCCATCTTGCCCTACAAAAGCCGGCCATTTCTTTCCTTTCCAGCATGAGACCATAATGTGGTTTTCTTTTTTTTTTTTCTTTTTTTTTGTGCACTTACATTTCTTCACTTATCTTGTCCACATGCAGCAAGGCTCATCATAACCCCCTAAGGGTCGCGCACTTTAATGGGATTAAAGCTGGTTATTTTCCACCATGAAATAAGGCTGCACGTCTAAATGGATGCATTTTGTTTATTTTCTCCAGGAAGAATATGTAAAGAAAGCATAAGGGGGAAAAAAATGAAAAGAAAAAAAGGTTTTAAAAAAAAGTAGTTGCGGTCGTGCCCTTTTGGTTCTTTCTGTTTTTGAAATTTCACAAGATGCAGAAGAACATTCAGTCTTACAAAAGGTTCCTCTTTATTGATTCGTATGAACCATGAAAACAAAGTCTTTACAGATGAACCAAATAAATAGGGTGTTACTGTGAATAATCAGTTCTTCTGAAGGTTGACTATATTAACTTTAGGTTCCTGTCCATATTGTAAACCGCTTCGATTCATACTGCTACAAAATTGCATCACACTTGCATCATTTACAAAGAATTTACAGTATTATTGGATGGGCAAAGGGAATAGGTTAGAATAGGTTGTTTATTTAACAGCTAATAGAGAGGTGCGTAATGTACACAGCAACTATAAGCCTAAAGACGTTTCCGCGAGGTATTTAGCAATAAGTTACAAAAATTAAACACTATTCTTCTGGGACTTTGTATTATTATTATTATTTTATTATTATCAATATTAACACGGGTAAACCTTGCTGTGAAATTCCGGCCATGTCTTGTTTCATTATATCACATAAGCTTCTTAGATTCTAATAATTAAGAACATATGTAGTGACCACTACAAAAAACGAAACAGCACCAGGGATTAGATTTCAGTCTCTGAGTTAAGGCTTCCCAAGGACCTCATTGTCATCATGATGTCCTAATGATGACATTTTCATATCTCATTGCACTCATGGTGAGACGGCGCCGAGCCTAGATTACAGTTTTTGATGAACCCTAATCACCACCCTTCCCCACACACACACACACACACACACACAAAATTGTCAAACTAAACCGCAAATTCAGTCACTCAGGACCGTTGCATCATGATGATGATGTCCCATGAAAGAAAGGGCTGTGGGTCTCTTTTTAATATTTCCGATGTTTGCAGGCTTTAAGTGGATGGTCCCTTGACTGTGCCAGCTTCCTGGAGTCGTGGGGAAGTGTAAGCTGACGCCGCCAGGCATGCTGCCATTTCACAGAAGCCAGGTAGGCCAGGAGGACCCGCTTTTCCGGGATGGCCCGGTTGACCGGCTGTACCCTGCGGGCCTCTTTCTCCTGGTTTGCCATCTTTTGCAACTCCATCCAGACCAGGAGGACCTAAGGGAGAGTAGGACATTCACTCATTCCTTCATGAACATGTAAATGCTCCAAGAAAAACCTTTGTGGAGTTGGACTTTTACTAAGGGAGATTTTGTGAACACTTTATCCCGAATAAGGTACCCATATTCAGTTAATATACACCGTGCCCTAAGCCTCCTGGGATAGGCTCCAAGCCCCCCCAGTGACCCTGTATACAGGATAAAGTGGTATAGACTATGAGTGGAAGTCTAAAACAAACTCCATTTCCCATATTCCTCAAATAATGATCCACATCCCATGTCACATGATGTGCTTAAACCACGTCCCCACAAACACACACACATCACCACCCCCATCATCACCAAACTGTTAATTACCACCATATGTTCCCAATTAGCACACTTCCTGTAGAAAGCCTGGACTTCCACTCTTGTTAGGTCTCCTTGCCTTATATTTAATTAGACATTAACAAGCCCTTTGTTTCTGTGGTTTTGGCTATTTTTTGGTTGTTGTGCTCTGCATAGCCAGGCTATGCTTTATGTTATCTTGCCTTTTTGGCCACCCTGCCTCCTTGACAATTTTAATATTTGAAAATTTTGAAATTATGTAAAAAGAAACTTCCGCACCACCTAGTATTGTTCTTGCAAACTTCTCGGTTCATGAAAAAGAGTAAAATACAGTAAATATGCAAGGGTAAAAGAAATGTATATACAAAGTAAATGGTTCCCTTATTACCTGGAAGGCCAGGTGGCCCTGGGGGACCTGGATGAGGGCGACCAGGGTCTCCTCTCTCTCCCTTTGCACCTCTCTTTCCTGTAAGATATAGTAAAATATGAGCAAAATACAATACTCATATGAACAGAACATTAGTGTGAACAGGAATAAGTACAGCAGTACAGAATTTTAGGGGAAAAACTAAACTTTACCTTTAAGGCCAGTGTTGCCGATTTGGCCTGCAGCTCCAATCATACCAGGGATGCCTCGAGCACCAGTAAGGCCATGGGCTCCCTGAGGACCTGGAGCTCCGGGAGGTCCTGGAGGGCCTGGTGGTCCCATGACTCCAGCTCCTCCTAGTGCTCCCCTTTTTGAACTCACTGCTAAAGCAGATAACCTTTCTGATGGAAATAAGAGAGTATACAGTAGAGTGGTCATCACTATTTGTATTATTGAGTAACGTGTCATGGGGTGATGATGGGTTCAATACCATAAATTAGACATACTTATCTATTTACCATTCTGATATGTCAAGTAAACCATTTTAAACCATGCGAAACAGATAGATGAACATACATCCAAGGCCCGATTTTAACATGTGGTCTAAATTGAAGAGAAACATCCACATGCACAATGTTATATAAAAAAAAATAATTGAAATGTTGTGCATGGGAATTGTGTGTACAAGATTCTCTGCAAGCAGCTTCGAACTTATTAGACTATACAGGAAGTACAGTTAATCTTTTTCATACGAGGCTTAACAAAGCATCCGTCTTAGGAGAAAACGAGCCAAGCCTTTCTGAATGCTCAAGGTCAAATTACCATTCATTATTGTCCTGGTTTTATACAGTCGGGTCCATAAATTATGGAACAAAGACGAGTGGTTTGGCATTTAGCCTCTATACACCACCGCACTGAATTGAAATGAAAAGAAACACTCAGGATGAGAGGAAAGAGTCAAGACTTCAAGTGTGTCAAGTGTGGCATTAACCATTCAGGAATTACAGGCACTTTTCCTGTCAAACATGGTGGGAAAAATGTTATGGCATAAGTGTGTTTGGCTGTCAATGGAAGCAGGTCAGCAGTGTTTAATGAAAAACTGATTCCTGATAAAAGTAGCAGGGTGCCAAATGCTGCAAAACTGATAGGACATCACTTCATACTGCAGATGGATAATGACCCAGAACATACAGTGAAAGCTATCCAAGGGAAAGAAATGGGATGTGCAAAGTTAGTCACCTATTCTAAACTCAACGAAGCATGCTTTTCATGTAGCGAAGACAAGACTGAAGGCAGAAAGACACTCAAAAATTTGCAACTGAATGCAGCTGCAGTGATGACGTGGCAAAGCATTTCGATAGAGGAAACTCAACACTTGGTCATGTTCATGGCTTCCAGACTTGCTGACAGTGAAGGATTTTCATCCAAGTATCAAAGCCAAGGATTATGTTTATAATTAGATTAGTTTGTTCCATTATTTATGAGCCCCAGCCAATTGGGTGTTTGTGCATGAAAATGGATGTAATTCCTTACCGTCACATTTTTTATCAGACTGAATGAAAACTTGAATTAAAGCTGAAAGACTAGATTTCACTCAACTTGAGTGTTTCATTTCAAATTCAATGTGCTGAAGTACAGAGGTCAAATCCCAAACAACTTTTATGGACCTGACTGTATAAACCTTAGTAGTGGTGGCTCAGAGGGCTAAGGCACTGAGTTACTGATCGGAAGGTGAGCCCACATTTGAGCCCCAGCTCTACCAGGTTGCTACCGCTGGGCCCGTGAGAAAGGCCCTTAACCCTATCTGCTCCTGAGGCGCTGTATCATGGCTCTGACCCTAGTTACGCTGGAATATGCAAAAAAGGAATTCCACTGTGCTGTAATGTATATGTGACAAATAAAGGCTTAAATTAACTTAGTATCCATGGCTACAAATTTTTTTGAAAAAAAAGGTAGTGCATTGATCCTGTCACCAGTTTACAAAAGCACAAAAAACAAAAAAAAAGTAAATATAAAATCGATATAAAAAGTCGGAGCACAAAAAAAGGTCGATATATAATTAATATAATCAATGATATTCAATTTACCTGACTGTGATGTTAATATTGTGGGTGATTGTTCTTGTTATTTACACTACCGTTCAAAAGTTTAGGGTCACTTGCAAATTTCTTTGTTTTTGTTTAGTGATTTATTTTCTACACACTACAATACTGGGGATTTCAAAACTATAAAATAACACATATGGAATTAGGTAATTACGTAACAATAAGAAAAACAACAGTTAGTTGTTATTTTAAGACACAGAGGTCAGCCTTTCTGTAATAGTTCTTGCAAGAACAGTATT
>JAOVVA010000012.1:14267384-14281941 GCA_028565275.1 Leiocassis micropogon
TATGACCCTTATGTGCATCAATTAACATTTCCGTAAGAAGCAAAACTATTCATCAGTCTCCTGTAGGGTCTCACTTATGAAAAGAAACTGAAGGAGTCTACGAATCATTAGGCAATGAAAACGTAACACAGTCTTGAATTGGTTTTAATTAGTTCACATTGTGCTGCTTTACATATTTTGTTACATGAACTTAATATCTTATGACTATATCAGACCACATTGATGTGCACAGTCTAATTGCTTTTGCAGTTAATCAGATTTCTTTGATTTCCAAGATACTGATGAGCACTGATAAAATGAATCATGTTTAACTGTGCCCCTCTCCATGACCTTCAGGCAGGAACGCATCAATAAGTAATTATTTTAATAAGAAAAAAATGTGCTCAGGCTTTCATCACTATACCTTAGGCATAGCACCAAAGTGTATTATCTGACTGGGGACCACTGAGTGTTTTTTCATCATGTTATCTCGGTTTCTTTCTCGTCCTCCCCCCTCACACACACCCCTTCTCAGGTCCCAGATGGGCATCTTGGAATCTAGGAATCTTCATCTGTATCCGCTGTGCAGGAATCCATCGAAATCTTGGCGTTCACATATCCCGGGTCAAATCTGTTAACCTGGATCAGTGGACGCAGGAGCAAATTCTGGTCTGTATGCAGTCTGTGTACTAGATTTGCATTATTTTAATAGTTTACTCATACTTTGTCATATATCACATGGCTCTATTAAGTGCTTTAAGTTTAGCTTGGTGATGTGTGTCAATGATTTTGTCTCTATTTAGTGTATGCAGGAGATGGGGAATGCCAAAGCACGGCGTCTCTACGAGGCCTTTTTACCCGAGTGCTTCCAGCGTCCAGAGACGGACCAGTATCCTTTTCTTTAATAAGCTTTTAGCAGGAATTGTTTATAAACTTTGCGGCACACTTTGGTGTTTTTCAGTACCGGTTTTTCCTTAACCCTTCTGTTAAGATCAACAGAAATCTTCATCCGGGACAAGTATGAGAAAAAGAAATATATGGACAAGTGTATTGATATCCAAGCGTTCCGAGTAAGTCTGGATTTATCATACAAAAAAAAAACATGTTTTCTTGCTTGTAGTCATATGAATTATTTAGATCTGTCTTTTGTCTTTTACAGAAAGAGAAAGGTGAGACAGTAACAAAAGAGCCACCTGTTGTTTTCGAGAAGATGAAGCTGGTAAGTCTAGTTGTCTGCTGATATGAGCAGTGAATCACATTTCAATACAGAAAGCATAATATATTATTATTATTATTATTTTTTTTTTTTTCTGTCCTACAGAAGAAGGAAGAGCCTCAGCAATACAAGAGTAGTCCAAAGAAGCAGTCTCAGTCAGTAAATGATCTTTTAGGATTAGGTAACCTTCTGACGTTCTTAATTAACATAAACCGACAATGAACTCAACGTCAGTACAACATAAACATATGTATATATTTTACAGATGCTCCTGTCGCGTCGGCTCCTGTAGCCAATGGCAGTGCCAGTCCTGAGCAAGGTCAAGCACTGGATCTGTTCAGTTCCCTGCCGACAGCCACCTCACATTCAGCCAGAAGCACAGTAAGGAGATTTTTAGTCATACAGGTCATTTCAAGTCACTCAAAACAATGCATGTTCTAACTAGGTATGAATAGATACCATTTCAAGGTCTATTTCCTCATAAACTCGTAATCTGGAGCATGATTTTTTTTGGTGCAAAAGTTACATAGTAGAAGAGATTTCTCATGATTTTATGCTTATTAACAAAAAAGTAATGAGCTAAAACTAGTTTTGAGTCCAGAGAGAACTGTTTGCTTATTTTAAGTTAAGTATATTCATTATGTATTGTTAGCTGTGTTAATTATGGGCATGTTTATGCCAATGTTAATTTGACCATGAAAGGTAAAATTGCGAGCAAAGTGGAAACAAATCCCTTGTGCACATCAAAGTGTTTAATCTCCTGCTTTCACTGATTAGGTCTTTAATATTGATGTATAATGTTTCCTGTAAAAAAGCTTTGAAGCAGCTTGTAACTATTAGGGGGAAAATTTTATTTTGAGCGTTTCATGGAAAAACCGTTTGTAACATATTCACTGTCTGTGCACATTCAAGGAGGATTTATGGGTGCGTGTCCCCAAACTGCATCCTACCATATTAAAGGTGTATCACTATTTAGACATACTGAAAGGGGGCACATATTTTAGCACAAATTCACATCCAGATGGGATTCCAGTCTGCATGAAAAACAAAACATGAGGGGAAAAACATTCCCTACTGTTTGTCTTTCTCCCATTATTGTATTGGCAAAGGCCTAAACAAGCAAATCAGATTTCCTTTATTGTGACCTCGCATGCCAAGAGACCCTCCCCCAGGTCAATGCACAGCTCCTCCCAGTTCTGCCATTCTCTGGGTGCCTTTTTTTAAAATGATAAGTTACCAGGTAGTATCTAACTACTAACAGTTAACCTAGCCTTATTTACGGTAGCAGTTAGTGGATAGTTGCTAACGGCTAACCTAGCCTTCTTTAACTCTTGTTTGCGTTTTGACATTTATCTCACTAAATATTGAGGACATCCTTGTAAATTAATTAATATGAAACTGAAAAAAAATCAAGCATGCCAGAATGCTGTATCTGAATTGTATTTCATCTACAAAGCGAATATATGCATATTAAGACTTGTATAATAAGACTTGAGTATAATATTTTTATATGCAGTTCGGGACATGAACCACATATTTGAGACTGGGCGTTATCAGTGGCTCTTATGTCATAGAAACTTAGAGTTACATATAAAGGAGCGAAAACACGAAGTGGTAGTTTAATGTGCATCATAATTATAATTTTTTTTGTCTCATCCTAGCCTGTCTCCAGCTCTGTGCCCAGCTCTATGCCTAAAGGCCGCGTTGCAGCATCAGTGCCGGAAAACCTGAGCCTCTTCCTGGACCCACCTGCCAAAAACGAAGAAAGCAGCAAGAAGATGTCCAAAGACTCCATCCTGTCACTGTACAGCAGTGTACCACCTCAGACCAACATGGCTGCTAATGGTACGGAAAGATTCAGAATTACAGTTAGAAACACTTTTACAGTCAAAAAGCACGAGCGTGCACACACACACACACACACACACACACAGTGTGTTTTACTCTTGAAAACATTTTACTAGTTGTCCTCTTATCACTTTTTGAAACCACTGCCCGTAAAGCTTTTATAATTTTATACGCTGCTCAAGTTTCTATTAAAAAAGGAACAAAAAAGAAATACTACATGGGATGGAGATGTATACACCAGGATGCCAATGAAGCATAATTGTGATGTGTGTGTGTGTGTTTGTTTGTAGCTGGTATGTACATGGGGGCACCTCAAATGGGATACGCTCCTGCACCTAGCTACGGGCACTATCAAGCTTTGGCCGCACAGCAAGGTATGATGGGAGCCATGATGGCTCCTCAGGTGAACATGCTGGGACAGCCAGGTGTGATGGCAACAGCACGAGTGGCTACTCCTTCTCCATACATGGCGGGTGTGCAGGGGGGCATGATGGGAGTGCAGGGGGGCGTGATGGGAGGTGTTGGGGCACTGCCGCAGCAGCAGGCGTACACAATGCAGCAGAGTCAGCAGTTACAGTGGAACATCACCCAGGTGAGAGTTATTTGCCAAAATCTGTGTATGTAATGGACACACAGTGTCGTAACTTGACACTATTTCATAAGGCACTATAAAACATTATTTTTTAACTCGTAGCAAAGACAGATGTTATTCAAGACCTAAGAAACTTGCAGAAAAGGATATTGTGATGCGTTTGACCCTAATATTGATATCAAGTAATGATTAAATCATGATATATTGTGCTGTCATGGGAAAAATAATTAAAACCACCTCCCCCCCCAAAAAAAATATTTTCCACTAACAGCATGTCCTAAAAAATAGATCAGTTCTATTCCTCACACCACAGTTAATCATCAATCATTATAGCTTTAGGTTTATTAAACAAAATAAAAAAATAAAAAAATTAAGTCAAACTTTTAATGACTCATGGTTGCTTTTAATATTGTGGACTGCAGGATGGTCTTTAGGGTTTTTTTATCATCATTTTTTATTTACTTACTACACACTTATTTTTTTTTATCTCTTTAGTAGTTTCATTAATTATTAATTTATCTATGTATTCATTAGACCTACTATATTATGATAAAGCAGTTATACATATGTTAAATTAACACCCCCTGAGTGCCCTTTGAGAAATGCATTTTCATAACCACAGTACACAGAGACCAGAAATACTCACATTCAGGACTTCCCATCCATTTTCAGGCAGTTCCAACCCACATTTCTGATGAAGGGAATAAAAAACGAAAACAAATGAACAGTAGGAGTTAAAGCATTAATTCACAATGACGCCTTTAATATGTAGTGATATGAAAGTTGAAGCTGAAGAAGGCTGGGTGTTGGCCTTTTAGTGGTTTACTGATAATTGCTTTCCTAGAGATAAAGATCTCTAGGTTAGCGTTTAGTGGTTAGCCACTAACTGCTAATTGCTATCGGAGATGGAAATAGAAATACCGAAAGAATGCTAGGTGATCTATTAGCAATTTCCCACTGTCTGCTAGCTGATGCTTATTTACTGTAGCACATGTGGTGTACAGAAAATGGTAGAGCTGAAACTGAGCATTGACCAGTGGGAAGGTCTCTTGGTATATGAGATCACAATAGAGGAAACATCTCGATTAGCTGGTTTAATCTCTGGCCATTACAACAATAGTAATGTTTTGTTTAGGAAACGTTTTTCTCAACATGAGTAAAACGTGAATCTCACATAATACGTCCTCTTTAACCGACAACGTTTTGCGTTTCAGATGACTCACCACATGGCGGGTATGAACTATTACGGGCAGAACCACGTGGCGGGATACGGACAGCCCATGGATGGAGCCTCAGCTCCCAGCACTAATCAGACGCTTGGCTCTCATGTATGGAAATGAAAGCTTGTTAAGTAAAAATAGGTTTGGGAGCATCGCAATAAACTGTAAGGGACTCTCGGGAGGCTTTTACGTACTCTTCATCTAACATTCCTTCAGCAGTGAAGAGGAAATGTTGTTTCAGAGGATTGACCTCAAGAGGAAGAGTTTCTACCTCCTGTGTTTTTCATAGCCATTATTAAATCCTGGGACCCGAAACGGTGCGGTCCAGGAGTCCAGCATCTCTCTCTCTCTCTCTCTCCTCTTTCCTCTCTTTCACAGCAGCTACAGCCCAAACACAGCAGCTCTCCCGAGCTACACCGTGAACACCCCCTCAGCGTCCTCTACTTCCTCAGACGTCTATTAGTTACGGCGTTTTTGTTTGCATGTAGGTTTCCAGCTGGTCTCGCGTGTCCTTTTTATCATCGGCGTCGTCGTCTTTACGCTTTTCCTAAATGGTACGCACCTAATAAACTTGCATGCACTGATCGCATAAAATGACAAAGACGTATTTGTAAAGCGTGTACTTTAAATAATGTGATGCTGCTGTTTTGGTCCAGATGTTTTTTTTTTTGTTTTTTTTTAAAACCCTTTTTTCCCCAAGCTGAAGTGGATGTTGAAGCCTGTATTAGACAGCTGGATTGTATTTGCCTTTTCTTTTGTTTGTGTATGTGTGTATGAGATTTTAGGATACTGTGATGGAGGTGTAGTCTAGCTACTCTCCTTCTGTTCACTCAGGAGGGAAATGTAAGATATGAGTTCTTTTTCTATCAAAACTGAGAGAAATCATAGCCAAAGAATGCAGAAATTTTCATTTAGATATACGTTTGTCAAGGATTTCAATGCTTATGAGAACAGTGTTCTGGTGACAAGCTGTTGATTTAGTCTTGATTAATCTGTGAATGTACATCAGACCTGCGTACATACGTGATCAAGTCAAGCACTCGGCGCCACATTTGATTGTATCGTATTATATAAACAGAGCACTTTTTTTTCCTTTACTTTACATAGGGTGCTCTCCAGCTAATGAGGGTCAGATTTAACGTGCAGGGTTTTTAATCGTTTAAACCGTACCGCTCGGCTTCAGTCTGTGCAGAGACCAAATGAATGTTTCTCACTCACATCCTGTGCTTCGGATTTGTTCTGTTGTCTTTTTAGGTCACTTAGGTAAAGGCTATATTTCCACAGCCTTACCTTACGTTAACATGGAATAAATCGCTCTGAAGCTTGGATATTAACCTTGGGCTCATTAGCACTCTTTTACACAACAGCTTCTTTGAGTAGATGTACGTCTGTAACATGCTGTTTACATACAAGTTAATACCAATCTTGCAGGAACATGTATAAATGTAGTGAGGGATTTTTTTTAAGTTAGGTTTGGCAATATTAAGCTTCCACTGTGGTACACAGCAAAAAAAAAAAAAAAAAAAAACTTCCAAACTTTATTGTAAGAGAATCTCTCACTTTCATGCAGTCTCAGTTGTACTTGAGAATGCCTGTCTCTGTGGGTGATGCTGTGTCATAGTGAATGCTTTGCTAAACAATTTATTCATCTACAGTACCAGCCAAAAGTTTGGACACACCTTTTAATTCAGTGTTTCTTGTTCTAGAACAATGCACGAGATTTCTAAACCATGAGCAACAAGGATGAGTCAGAAATTATCTACGTTTTAGCTGTAGAATTTGACTTAATCAACAAGATTAAAAAAATATATTAGCCTGAGCTGTGAGTCACAAATGTGCCGCTGTCTTCACTTTTTCATCAGGGTGCAGCTTTCAGGGGACCAAACAGCTGAAAGTCTCATGAAGCGAGATCAGGACTATAAACAGGATGCTTTTAAAGTTCAAAGTGAAGATTTTGCAGCATGGGCAGAAGTGTCCTCCATAAGACAGTGCAGCCAACAGAAGTCTTTATATAGTCAGAGTGCAAATAACTTTTGAGTCGCTCTTGTAATCCGTATGGTATTGGGTAATTAGGTAATTATTGGGCAAGAAGTTAGTTGTTATTTTGTGAGACATGAAGGTCAGCTGTTCTGGAACAGTTCTTGCAAAAACATTATTGTCAAGTGCATTTGCAAAACCCATCAAGCACCATGATTAAACTGGCTCTCATGAAGACCTTGTCAGAAAAGCAAGAACAAGACTTACCTCTGCTGCAAAGGAGAAGTTAATTTAGAGTTACTAGTTACCTCAGAAATCACCAATTAACAACCAGCACCTCAGATTAAAGCTGTTATGAAGGATTTAAAGTGTCATGTTATCAACTGTTCAAAAGTGATTATTGCATATTTTGGACAGCTTCAACATTGTTTTACAGTGTAGAAAGAAATATGTGGAACGACCATGGGATTAGAAAGTGTGTCCAAACTTATGACTGGTTCTGTATACCCATTACAAGCTATAATCTTGTCCAAACGTCTTCAATGTTTCAGGATGTGATTAAAAGGAAAAATTCTACCTGACATGATTTAATCTGTACAAGTTTGTGGTTTCCCGAACTGATCTGATCTGGTCCGTTTTCCCATTGTTACCTGCAATGCTATTTAAAAACCATCCAATAGTGATGCATCTACCTTAAAAAAAAAAATAAATAAATAAATAATAATGGTCCATATTGAAATGTCTCTCAGAGGCATAACGAAGATGCTGTGGCATTCACCAAATTGGTACCACAGTTGTTAAACACGTGTAAAATGTTTCAGTTTCAACATGTGTGATTCAGGGTGAAGTTTTTCTTTAAGGCACTTTGTTAAAGGAGATGCATGTCTAGATAAATTATTCAACTGTTATATACTGTTAAAATTACTAGGAGAATAATTACAGGCTAAAATGATTCCATGAGCAGATTATTAATGCTACAAAACCTTTTTTTTTTTTCTGAACTGCATGGCATGTTCATCGGCTTTACCTTAAGTCGTGACTGAATCCTGAAACTGTTTGAGAAATTGTCCCGTGTACTTGTTTATCACAGGAAAGGAAACAATTCTTTTCTGTACGAAATCCATAAATCAATACTGGATTAGCAAGAAAAGATGGAGTACAATGATGTAATCGAAATCTAGCACTTATCAGCAGGATTGCAGTTGTATAGCGCATTGTTGTATAGAGTTAGATTGAATATCATCGACACGCACAAGCCCACAACACGCAACAAACCGCTTTTCTCATTTATCTCTATCATAAAAATGTTTTTGTTTATGGCAAAATAATAGAGGTTTATACCATTTTTAAATACTTTTGTTAAAGTTTTGAGAGCAGTGCATGTGACCCCATGATCGTTCAGGTATGCAGCTTTTCATCTTTGGTGTTCTGGTGCTATGGTTTATTTGACTTGTGTGACTGTAAGGACCGATCATATCATCATCTCGGTACCAGAGCAAAGCAAAGGCGCTGCGATTCTTAAAGTGTAATCATGGAGGTTGAACGTTACGAAACATGTACATGTGTTTGTGTGTGTATAACTGAATGTTTAATGCTTAATCATGTCTGCTTCCTTTTGATATATTTTAGGGTTTTCAAAATGTGTGTATTATGAAGGCTGGATTGAATAACATAATAAAGAAATGTATTTTATCCTCATTATGTGTGTTTCATGTATTTTAGTTGTGATAAGACATTCATCGCCTCGTCATGCAAGCTTTTTACAATGAGAGTTTTTGAGAGATTTATGAAGAAATTTTATATAAAGAAGATGCAATATAAACAACGTACTGTAGAAGTAAATAACGTCAACACTGACCAGGCACTTACTAACCCAAGGATGCTGTAATTGCATTGTGCATCTTGTAGGCTGGCATTCTTTCTACAAATTTTGTCTGATCATGCCCTCATAAACATAAAAACACCAAGCTTGTGATTCCTTAGTTTTAATCAGATGCCCAGGAAACCATCTAGCCTCGTGGTTCTCAACACTGCTCCTGTCCTGCACTGCTCTGTATATCTGAGTGGTGGATTGTGTTTGTCTCTGTACCAGTGGCACTACCGTGTCAGTGTGATTGCTGTGCTAAGAACAGTCCATCACTCAGATATCCCCTCGGCGGCGGTCCGTTTCCACTGATGGACAGAGTTTAGGGTGGTTAAGAGATTATACACGGTAGCAGATGGGCTACAGTGAGTAATTGGATTCCTTCAAAGTGCACCCATATGGCTAATTAGTGTAGCTAGGAGGTAGATACAGTTGTAATAAATTCTGTGGCAATTCTGTTTGTAAACACCTGCCTTCTACTTAAATTAAACGCAACTCGACTGCATGATTGTGCATGGGTTATTGAATCTTTTATATCATGATAAACTAAACCAGACACTAACGCCTTATTGCATGAGATTAAACAAAATACGCGTTTTAAACAGTCCGCGATTATGAAAAATGGATGTTTCAAGCACTAGATTTAAAAAAAAATTCATGCATTAGTAATGTAAGTGATATTTGAATTATTATATTTCAGGATAATGTGTGAAATAGTTTAATATCACATCACTTTTTACCGTAGGAGTATAAAGAGATCGCATAAATCCAGTCTTTGAGAATTGGTTTACAAGCAAAATGGATGGTTTCCATTTCTACCTCTGATTTTGCTTTAGTGAAATGCTTTTCGATTCATGAGCACGGGTTGAACAGAAACGTCCTAGGCTGAATTTCTAACTGGTGAATTAGTTAAGTGATTTTAATTATACACTTTACATAGTCTCTCTGTTTGATCCAGACCTGCAGTAGCTTAATGCTTAATTCACTTTTTAGTCATTTTTAGATGTTCAGCAGGGTCTCCAGAGTGCATGGTTTCTTTTTTCCCCTTCTTTTCCCATTTTTTTTTAAATGGTGAAGGTTTTAATTCAGTTAGATTCCCTCCCTAATGTGACCTCATATATGAATTTACCCTCCTCCCCCAGCTTATTGCTCAGCTCTAGGGGGTGTGTCTTAGCAGTAGCTCATTTACACAGACACTGAAACGGCATATTTGAAGGAGAAGCAAAATAAAGAGAGCTTGAATCATGACATGCATCATCTGTGGGGTATTTCAGCTGGGGCATTGACACACATTTTGGGAAAGCTCTGCCATCTGTGGCTTTAACTGGTTAAAGAAATGGTAAAATATGGGTCCTTGAAATATTTATAAGTTGGTTTATACTGTGAAGATAGAAAAGTCCAGTATGAGCTTAAATCATGGTACATCAGTTTAAACTAGTTCAACCTTTTCCCATCTGTAATTTAGTCTGGTTTAAAATGAATATTGTTTCATTGTTTATGTATTTATGGAAAAAGTAATAATGAGTTAAACTATTTGTATAATGATGATAAGGTGTATTAAGCATTAACGTTTATGACATTTCACTTTGATTAAAAAACAGTGATCACCCATGTGCTAATTATTTGCTTCATATAAAAACTGGATGAAGCTGATACATAAAAATTGATCCACAATTAAAACTATAGGACAGTCAAACCAAGTGTGTTCAGATTTGGATTAAAAAAATAATAATAAAAAAAAAGCCAGTTAGGGTTACAAAATCTTCTATTCGAACAATTGCCTGATGTCCACCAGATGGCAGTATAGATCCATAAGCAAGAAAAGTATACCTTTATATAATAATAATAATAATAATAAATGTTTAAATATAGCTGTTTATATTTAACTATTTTAAATATAATTAAACAAAAAGATTTAAATATATTCTTTAACAAACAAAAAAATATCCAGCTCTCTGTCAGTTCTTTGAATGCTCTAAACGTATAATAGTCATATCTTAGTGTCTCATTAATGATCTTTGATTTAATGAATCATATACAGAGCTTAGGCATGTAATTATTTGTTCACACTGTTAAAGGATCCCCCCCCCAGTGTGAGAATATATGAAAACTGGAATGATTGTTTATGGAAATTCATGCTTAAACAGCAAGATATCTTAATGACACAACTCTCATTTTGTCACTCAGTTGTTTTTTGAAAGGAGAATATTTGGCTCTGTTTCAATTCCGGCTAATCGGCTTTAAAGGAGAAACACACACACACGTTGCTGTAATCTTAACCTCGGCGCTAATTCTCACTGAGTAATTTACCGAGCACACACACACTGAAGTGTGCAAAAAAAAAAAAAAAGGTAAAACTGTCTTTTTAATATCTCATGTCAGGGAACTGAAAGCTGTGTGTAATCCTGCATGCTATGTCCCTCGTCCCCGGGTCCTATTCAAGACCAATTAATCCTCTTAGGAAACAAGTTCCCCAGCTGATCCTGTGTGCTGCAGCTAGACCACATCAATACCAAGAATGTTTGTATTCTTGGTATTGATGTTAAATGTTAAACTTTGCATTAATTCATTCAATCATATGTTTATACTAATATTTCATACATTTATGTTATTCAGTTGAACCGAGTTAAAATAATGTGAAAACTCCTTTATGCTAAGTTCCTACTACCTAGAATACATGCTATTTTTCTATTTTTATTATATATATATATGTATTATATACATATATATATAATTAATGCACCCATCCAATTGTTTCACTAGAAACACACAAAGCCTCCATGTGACTAGAAGTGGGACGTCAGGATGAATAAGAATTGTCTCCTTAACATTGTCGTTTGTGTCCCCTTTTGGACAGAAAATGCAACTACTTCTTCTTCTTTTTTATGCCCTGATGAAATATTTCTATCCTGATGGGCGTGGTCTCTTCCAAGATGACGCCGCCCTCAGCATCACCCAGAAGGGGGCCGAGAGGTCACAGAGTATAAAAATCATATCCTATGGTTGATTGTGTTTTTGAACACATCATTAAAACAATAATTTGGTGTTTTGAGACACTTTTTCAGAAGAATCGTGTTCATCTCTATAGTACAGTTCCAAAGACTGTAGGTGTGTTACTGAAACATTGTTGTTGTTTTTTTTTCTTTTCATCTGGCATTCATTTAAATAATCTGTCAGAAAAAAAGATTGCAAAAGTCATCTCCGATTGAAGGAAATAAATGCACTTTATTTATATTTATATTCTTAAATTTAAAACGCAGCATTTGTACTTGTTCAGCAGTTGATAAAATCAATCTTGTTTACTAAGGAGAAAGCCGCACAGTATACATCAAACCGTTTAAGCAGGCAACCTCGATACATTCGGACGTCTCATGAGGCAGCACGCCTGGCATCTCGGCCTTGGCATGACGGCAGGACTCCCTATTGTTTCCGGTCTCTTTTCAAGGCAGGCTGCAACGATCGAGCAGAAAATCATCACGCGCTCTTTGTTTCAATCAGCCTTTTCAATGTGAGCAAATAAATGCATGGTAATGAAGCGTTATCACGGACGGTGCAGATGCGAGCGTGATGCCAGTCAGCCTCAGTCAGCTTTGACTGCGGGTGCCAGTTTGACTGTGCTCCAGCAGATTCTAATACTCATGGCTTCACTCCTTCCTTTCCTCCCTCCTTCCCTCCTGGTGCACTGGGGACGGTGGAAGAGATCAGCAGCGCTCCCTTTTATATTAGACGGGGAACAGGTAGGGAGAGGGCACCATTTATTTATTTATTTATTTTTATAGGTGACACGTTGTTTATCTATTTATTTATTTATTAATTTTTTTTTTTTTTTTTGCGCACTGAATGCCTGAGATACGGCTTTCATTTCATAGCCTTTAACAGCATGCCAGGCAGTCAAGCCATTCAGCCGCTTTCAGATTCATGATGAAGTGTTTCGGTGGTGAGAGTTCAGACAGTCTGACTTTCAGACCAGACAGGTGTTATATAAACAGTACTAATCATTCAATTATCACAAGGATAAATAAATAAATTCGTGTAAAATGTTACATTTTCTGACTCACAAGGTTGGGCAACGCATGGGCATCAGTCGTTCTCCATTTTTGTCCGACCCCCCAAAAACATGGCAGCAGGCGGGCAGGCTACACTAAATTGCCTTTAGGAGTTTGGAAATGTGCTGTATGTCCAAATCTGTGTGCTTAGTCTTCCCATTCATAGGTGAATGAATGACTAAATAAATAAAAGAATGAGAGGTTTCAGAAAATATATACTGTATTTAGTACCAGATTAAAGGTTTAGTAAGTGATTTTGGATAAAAGATGGGTATTTTAATCCATAAATTGAAAAATCTGTAATTTCAGTTAGAGACACCGCTTTGTCCCGAATGATTAATTGTAGTATTTTTGTCTTGTTTTTGTCTTTAAATGCTTAAATATTCATTTCCTCTGAGCAGAGAATTTCTTGACAGATACCTTTAACAAATAAAAAAAACATGACCTAATAATCAGCAGCACTAATAATGCTTAGTTGTTAGCACCATCAAATTTCACCTCCAGGGTTGCGGGTTTAATTCCCTCTTCAGTTCTGTGGGTATGGTGTTTGCATTTTCTCACCGTGCTTGGTGCAGATTAGGCTAATTGGTGTTCCCAAATTGCCTGTAGCATGTGTCTTATATCTTGGATGTAACCCACATTGTGCCCAAGGTCTCCTGGGATAGACTGCAGCCCCCATGACCCTGTACTGTATTCATCTGTAGAAGATGAATGAATAGATGATTATTGATCTTAACTTTAACTTCAGTTAAGAAAAAAAAGAGAAGTAATCAACTGTAACTATGGTAACCAAGTACAAATTACAAAAATGCAAGGCACAAACACCCTGTCACGCAACCATTCATAAACGGTGGGTGATCTGTAAACACCAATCAGCCTACACTGCATATTGAAATGTGGGAGAAGACTGATGTACCTGGAAAAATAGATAATTTTCTTTTTTAAATATCAATATTAAATTTGTTTATAATAAGAAGATAAGATGAAAATTGTAAATAAATAATAGAAAGACCTTACAAGGATATTAATTAATGCAGCTGAGTAACAATATACTAAAGATGAAGCTAAACCTAACTATAACCTCAGCAACTCATGTAATTGTATGCATGTATGTTTTAATACCCTATAGGGACCAATCAAATGTCACCCCAATGTAAAAACCTGACTCGTGAGACATTTGATCCCCAGCAAGCTATAAAAACCCATCCACATTCACATGCACACCTTCAGCTCATTTGAGTAGGTTTTTTTGCATCTGCTTCTGCCTGGCTCTCACATGCTGCACCTGCAGTAGTGCAGAGCCTCTTTGTGCCCGCTGTCACATCCTTGCTAATTCCGTGATGAATCGGAGCAATTGTGGATTTTACGGCCATTGGAATGAGCTCGGTGCATGAGTCGGACGAGAGGGAGCCACCGTACACTCATAAACAACACTTGCCGTGACAGATCAGCCAATTCACCCAAACGCAGCCGCACCATTACCAGCTCTTGTAAAACCACAGATGACCTTTAAATACGTGGCATGCCAGAGATATGGCTGCCATCCATGGAAAATGATTACAAATTCAGCATCCCTGCTTCATCTTGTGGCCTGCTGTCCACTTACCACAAAGCTGTGTTGTTTGGAAGACAGACGATGGGTTTTACAATAGAGGAATCATATACTACATACAGTATACACATTATTATATATATATATATATATATATATATATACTCAGCAAAAAAGAAACGTCCTCTGACTTTCAACTGTTTTTACTTTCAGTTAACTTAATGTGTAAATATTTGTATGAACACTAAAAGAGTCAACACCAT
>JAOVVA010000012.1:14292526-14306903 GCA_028565275.1 Leiocassis micropogon
AGCCTACTCAATTTAAATGTTTTGGCTCTGCTGTCGGTTTTGTCTCTTTACCAATGTTATTTTTGCCCAGCAGGGGGCACACACCCCTCCTGATTCCCATCACACTGCTCTGGATGATGTTAAAACAAGAAGCAGAGTTAGCAGTTGTTAATTTTCCATGAATAATAATAAAAATAAATAAATAAATAGGAATAATGGCTTCGTGGGTAACGCTGTCACCTCGCACTTCCAGGTTTGGAGGTTTGAGTCTCACCTCCTGTCTTTGTTGATGTGTGTGTCCATATGTTTCTCAGTTCACCAAAAGCGGGATATCTGACCTTACCAGGAAACTGGCAGTCATGTCAAGTAACGACCTTAAACGCAAGCATTACACTAGTGCCGTGGAAAGCACATAAAACAGACAGAAGAGGTCACTGTTATTTTTTTCTGGTGCAGTCAGAAATTCCAAAAAGAATACCTAGAATTAAAAATAACCACCACCTTCTGACCAATCAGGATCAATAATAAACAATTGTGCAGTTAAATTGTAATATAATGTGAATTTAATGTAATATAATGCGAACATAGACAGTCACTTACAGTACAGTGCAGGGTGGAAAGACTTTACTTCACTTTACTTCACAACAAAAATAATGCTCTGGTTAGTCAATCATCAAAGGGATATTATGGATACATTTCCTTTTATCTAAAGAAATTGTATATTAAATATATTTCTAAATGTATGCATGTGAAATTAGGAAACATATCCAAAGCTCGGGCAAATCGCAGCAAGGCCATGTGCCATCCATCTGAATTACTCCATCCATAAAAGTGTAATAGGAAGACAATCAGTAGCTCGTATCAGTAAAGTCTTGCAGGGTATTTACCTTTTTATGAGGCTATAAATTTAAGTGGTACTGAAGACAATGACAAGCAAAACAATGTTTTATAGTTAAGCCTGTGCTGGAAAAGAGTCCTTTACACACACAAACACATGTGTGAACACACACACACACACACGCACACACACACACACTCACAAACTGCTTACCTTAATCAAAGCAATACTACATTTTGTTTTTCTGAAAGTAACTGTTTCGCAGTTATTAAATATAAATTTAAATCGATTACAAATATGTTGTTCAAAAACTGGTGTAATGTACAGGGAATCAAATATAACAGGGTGCAATGCTATAGGGACGAAATGAAAAAGTTGCAATTCCTTTCGACTAAATTGTGAGCAACGAATCATTGGAGCACAATACAAATGAACCCAAATACGACTGATTATAACCTGTAAAGAACCACACTCCAATCTCGCACCATCAGCTTTAGCACCTATGCTATAAAACACCCTTGTCTATTATATTCACAGACTCACGTCATTAACATGTCCAACTCCAGGATGTCAGTGCACCTTTCAAAGCCTCTATTCTTAATGAGTGTGTACTTGTGTGCCGAGCTGTTGAGAGGCAAAGATTAGCACCCTGCGAACACCGAACATTCTCTGAGTGCATTAAAGAAGCTGCAAATGGCTCTGTCACAACAGGGCACAGTCTGGAAAAGGTCATCTGAAAAACTCATACACGCTGAAGAGATGTTATTTTAAGCATTATTCCTACCAATTAAAAGACAGAGAGACCGTTAAAAAGCAAAAGGCAGAGAGAAAGGGAGAGGGGGAGGGAAAAAAGAGATAGGTACAGTATTCAAAGCTCTAATCAGAATCTTGCTTCTGTCTCTTTAGCCAATGGTCACTATATACAGTAAGTGTGTGGGAACATGAATCACTGATGCCTCGGGCTAACGGAAAAGACAATCTGTCTCAGTCTGCATAAAGTAATATAGAGATTTATAGAAAATGTAGCACATAAAAGGAGTTACTGTGCTTGTGATATACTGTAATAAATAAAGATGGTTGAAAATATCGTAATGATGTGAGATGTTTCGCAGATCATTTTGTAAAGCTGGGTTTATCATGTATAGTTTTTTTTTGTTGCTTGTTTGTTTTTTTTTTTTTTTTGCTTAAATTAATTCTTTGGTGTGTAGTGTTTTTTTTTTTTCTACCATGTGTTTTTCATGCTATTTTTGCCAGTCGTAAATACTGCGGCTTGACTATTGCACCTGCAGTAATATGTCTAATATTAGAGGATCTTTACCATAAAGTCTGAAATAGAGCATGAATGTTACTGCACAATCTGTTATAGAATCTGACCGTGATTTATTTGGGATCAAGAACTAAAAATTTTAAAACACCACAAAAATTGCACAATGTAAAAGAGACTTTAATGTTATGGGTCTACAAATGATTAATTTAAAGGACACAGTCAAATGCATTGTTTGAGAAAACGTCCTTCTGAGAACTTTTTTCAGCATTACTGCTACATTTTTGATTGTAGCAATTCCAACTAAAGTTTCCATATAGGTATTGTTTAGAAACATTTTGTAAATGTAGCAGGAATGTTGTGTTTAGAAGCGTATAGTCCCACTTTTTAGAAATAGTTTGCATTAGGAAGCAATTTTTGGATTCCCAAATGCTAATTTTGAGATCTTTAAAAATCACATTTAATTTCCTACATTCGTAATGTAAAGCATAATCTTTTTGCACCTTGGTCTTTACTTCTACAGTATGTCCTATTTTAATATAATCACATTTTAGTTCCTACTTAGTTTTATATTTTCTAAGATAGAACCACAAAATTTGGGCCACATAATTCAACTATATTAACAAAAGTACGTTCTTTTCTTTTTTTTCTCTTTGATCCTTTCTTTAATCTTCTTTTATCATCTCATACTGTATAAATCTATTTGCTTTTTTAAAAATTGATTGAAATTTTAAAAGGTAGCACACCAGGTAGTGTTGCTTGATCCTAGTTCTAGGACCCTAAGTCCATTTTGAGCTCAGGTTTGATTCTGAATTCTGATGTTCTCCATGTGTCTATTTGGGTTTCCTCTAAGTAGTCTGGTTTCCTTCTACCTTCAAAAAACATGCTAGTAGATGGACTGCCGGAAAGACCCCTAAAACATAAAGTAGTTAATGAAAATGAATGAATTGATTGATTTTTAGCTCGTCATTAAATTTAATATAAAAGCATCATCCGTTACCATAAAAGATTTTCCACTAACCCTACTATAATTTGTCCATTCCTTCACCATCCCATTCATTTTTACTCTTGGACTTTTCAACCTATATCCATCAAACTTGCTATACAAGATTCAAGTGTTGCCCCAAAAGCACATAACTACATTTCACACTGATAGCACTCATCCATCTATGCCTGCTGTCATTTCTTCCATTTTTTTAAATCCTTCATCCTCACATGAGTCTGAATTTTTGATGACTAAACTAAAAATCACCTACCTAAAAGATTCAACTACTTGACCCAAAAATTGATCTTCCTTTGGAATGTTTTGCGCGTCTAATTGCTTGTACAATCCAACTTTGTTTTAATCCCTTTTTCCCAAAATTTTGGCACCATGGTCCTTGAACTTTTAAGAAACAGGAAACAAACTGCACCTGACTAGATTTTGTAGACCGAACACATCTGTCCACCACTTCCATCATTCATTTCTGCATCATCTTGCATGAACCCATTTCTCATGCCTGAAATCTCTATTTAAATCCAGAAAGTCTCAGCAGTTCATTCTGATGGCACTCATCTATCTACACATGATGGTGATTCATTCTGTCATAAATATATTATTCCTGGATGTTTTATGATAGTTAATTCAGTATTCCTTATAGCAATTATGGCATGGAATGTTGTTGTAGTCAGTGACAGGATCATAAGTCATTACACACATGTATCATCCACAGTGCGTATCAACACTGGGGTCCCCCAGGGATGTGTACTTAGCCCATTACTGTAGCCCATTTACTACATACATCACTGCTGCACCTCCCTTCCTTCTAATTACATCATAAAATTTGCTGATCACATCACGGTGTTAGGCCTCATCACAAGAACAAATCCTTATACAGAAGGGAGGTGGAACATCTGGCAGCATGGTGTGATACAAATAACCTTCCTGTCAATATCAAGAAGACCAGGAAAATAATTGTGGATTTACGCAGAAAAAAGAGTACCATTCACTTGCCACTTACTGTCGGAAATGATACGGTAGAGAGGGTCACCGGCTTTGAATTTTTCAGTCGAACTGTGACAGAGGACTGAACGTGTGGGTTGTAATATCACCTCTCCCTTAGGAACGGCCCAGCAGCGCCTCTTCTACCTGAGGAAACTGAGAAGAGCCAACCTTTCTCAGCAGCTTTTGGTGAACTTTTACTATTGTGCTATAGAGAGAGTGCCAACTTTTTGTTTGGTTTTCCAGCTACACGAAGGCGGAACAGCAGGACCGCAGTGGGTGGTAAAAGCAGCAGGAAAAATCATCAGGATTATTCTCCTGGTGATTAGCATCATCTACACCACACGCTGCCCTTGTCAAGTGCACACCGTCCTGCGTGATCAGCATCACTCTGCACATCACCTGTTCCAGCTACTGCCCTCAGGTAGGAGGTATAGGTCCATAAGAACTAGAACTATCAGACTGTCCCACAGCTTCTTCCCACAGGTTGTGATGCTTGTGAATGATCAGTTACCCCCCTCTCTGCCCCCACCTATCATGTCATATCACACATCACTATTACATTAACTGTAAGCTGGGCTTTGCATTGCTGCAGCACATACAATATACATATATAACAAAGTATAAATAACAACAATATAGTTTGTTTGGAGATGAAGACAAACATCTCATGAGTTTTAAACCTATTCAACATACAAACCCAGTGTCAGGGACAAATCTCATTGTCTTATTCCTTAAACCAGTCTAAATGTATTTATTTATTTATTTTTGTGACGATGCTGGATGTGTCATGCCGAAAGTAGTTTTTGTAGGATGTTTAAGTTGTGGCCGTGAAATCATATACATGGTCAGCAACAATACTAAACTAGGCTGTAGAATTTATATGATGATTGATTGTTATTTACAGGCCTAATTTTTCCATGTGCCAAGGAAAAATTTCCCACATCATCATTCCACATTCAGCAGCCTGGACTGTTGACACAAGGCAGGTTCGGTCTGTAGATTCGTGCTGTAGGTGCCAAGACCCAGTTTTGCACCATTTTGGACATGTTGTGCATTCTGAGATAAGATTCTACTCGCCACATTTGCACAGAGTAGTTATACGAGTTATCGTATCTACCATGTTACTGTGTGCCTTGTTGTGTGTGAAAATGCTTACGGTTATAGAAATACTCAAACTAGCCCATATGGCACCAAGAATCCTTGCATTCTTGTAATGATGTAATGTAATGTAGTTCCCAGGATGACATTTTTCTCCAATTTGATGGTTGTTGTGAACCTTGTCTGAAAGTGCTGACTTATCTGCTGCCACTCAATTAGTTTATTATAAAATGACCTTTTTTCCCCTAATAAATTGTTATTTGAGGGATGAGCCATCAGTACATACAAAACACAGACATGCAATGAATAAATGGACATGCATAGTTAAATGATAAAAGTATGCAATTAAATTTGTTTAAATGCCCCTTTCTTCAATGAACAGAATTATTGTTTAGTGTAAAGGGAAAAAATATCAGTAAAGCCTATACCTGGTTGATCTGAGCATCTTTATATTGTTAGAAAATCTTATTCTAGGTGATTTCTTACTCTTAAGTCTTAACGCAGCATCAACTAATTATTAATAATGTGTTAATAGGTTAACCTGACTAAAAATTATCATAATTCTAGATGTGTGTCTGTTTCCTTATTGCAAGTCTTTTTACAAACCACAAGGTGTTTTCAACTTTAAATGTCAACATTTTAACTTTGTGAGACACTTAAACAGTCAATGACAGCATAATTTGCACAACCATCCCTTTTTCGCACACCACTTAGCACATAGCACATTTAGCATTCCCCATCTACAGTATGTTCATGTATATTTCATGTATTTCTGTATTTTTACATCCTCAGACTATATTCTTACAAATATACAAATGATGCTAGATGGAAACATGAATGTTTATGCTCATTCTGTTTGTTAGTGGAGCTAGCATTAGCATTTCAACGTATTCTGCTGTTATTTGTATCAACTCGCATGAGGGAGGGGAGCTACACTTGGTTTTTACGCTGTCATTCATGAGAAATTTCACCCGGTACCGGTTTGACTCGAACACTCCTCGTATATTACTTTCTCATTCTGTAGTATATCTATATAAGCTGTTTGAACTTTACATTTGTAAACATTGTCTATAGCATGTAAGTATGCATTTGGTATTAATTTGATAGTTATTGTTTTCTACACAATCGACTTTCATAGTAAAAAAAAAACAATCAGTGTGTATAACTTCTGTTCTGTGTTTTTATGTTTTTTTTTTCTAAAATGTGATCCTAATGGCATTGAACTTTTTTTTGTATTAGACGAGCATCAGGACATTACACACCCAATTACGAGTCAAAACTAAAGCATTTCCCCATGGTGTAGACCGTGGGTAGTTATATATAATTCTTAATGATTTCACACAGAAGAGAAGAATGGTATATGCCGGTGAAACTGTACAGTACAGTATATACTGTACTCACAGTATTAGGTATCATCTTTGGTTTATTCAGTGGCGTTTTATAGTGTGAGTGATTTTACTAGCTACATTACTGTATAAAGTCAAACATGCAAATGTTCTCTCCCGCAGATTTCACTTTCGGAAACAAATATCGTGCTGTATCAGTTCAACATGGTTGACTATGGTCCAGGTTCCAATTCAGGAACAATTCCGTATTTTATGGGAAGGTTGGTGACCCTACTTAGAGTGGAGTTAGTAGCGTGTACAGTATAGTATGATATAGGATAGTGTGGTGTGTTAAACAAGTAGTATAGTATAGTACTGTATAATATACAGGAGTATAGAATACTATCGTTCAGCATAGTGTAGCCTAGAGTATAGTACAGTATAGAGGCTGAGATATCCACTTAGTATCCTATTCATGCCAAATTTAGTAAATTTGGTTTAAGGCAGGTAAAACGTAACAGTGAGGTTAAACTACTGTAGTTCAATCCCATCACTCCTCTTTTACTTTTTACCTGCCTTGAACAAGATTTGGTAAATTTGGTAAAATTTATTTTTAAAAAATCTATAAAAAATCTGTGATATTTTTTAACCTAAAAAAAAACAAAAAAAAAACACAAATCCGTACCATTGTTTGATGTGAATTTTTTGACATTCTCAGATTGTAAGTCAATTTACATGATTTGTTAGAATGTTCAGGAAACATGGGAGTGGGATTAGTTATGTTCCATCACTTTCCAAAGCTGAGATATACCACAGTATAGTATAGTATAGTATAGTATAGTATAGTATAGTATAGTATAGTATAGTATAGTATAGTATAGTATAGTATAGCATAGTGCAGTATAGTATTTGCATTTGCATTCTAGACATGAAGAAAAGCATATTAATGTGAAGTATTACAATAAAATATTGTGCAGTGTGTGGTACTTTACTGTATTGTGTACTGTAATATGGTATAACATACAGTATAGTATAACTGCATTTCTACAGCCAGCATTTCTTTACCTCTCCTCACTCGACCAAGAAACGGAAAGCAAAAACGGCACATTCAGCACCAAGGCCAGCTCTGCTGTACAAATCAAAGGGGCGGAGCACCTTAACTCACTGTGGCTGGCAGCAAATTACCTCCTGATTTATTTTCAAATAAAAGCACACATTTCTCCTGACTCTTGCCTCTCTTTGTCTGTGTTCTGACCGGCTCTGCCTAAAGAGCTATACAATAGCATAATATACTGTGCTTTGGGATTGTGCGATGTGATCAGGTATGGTACAGTATAGTATAGTGTAGTGTAGTGAAGTATAGCACAATTTAGTGTGGAGTAATATAGTAATATAGTATACTATTGTTTATCATAGTGTAGACTATTGTTGTATAGTGGATTGCAGTATAATATAACAGGGTAGAGTATAGTACAACACAGACATTCAGTGCTCAGCTTTGGAGCATCATAGCATAAAACTATGTCTTTTTTCCCCTTCCCCTAAAACATGGTGTAAAGTTGGTGAAAATCAGAAAATAACTAACCTTCTACCATTTTTTGGCAGGTGAATAATTTAACATGCATTAAATGTTGTTGGGGACAACATACACAGGAGTGCAGAGTTTGTTTTTTTTCTATCACATTTCAAAGTTGAGATGTACCACAGTTTAATATAGAGTGAGTAAAACTTAACTAGGCAGTATTTAATGGCTATAGAACTTCTTGTATCACTGGAGCGCCACCCCATGTTTGGTTAGAGCAGCATTTTCCAGGATGTTGGCTTGGACGATGCAGACCTCGTGAATGGCCTCCAAGAAGTCCAGATCTCACTCAGTGAGGGCTACGCAAAGGAAGAGGTGTACAGGACAACGACTCACACAATGGAGGACTTGAAGGCACAGGTTCAGGAGTAATATCCCAAATGACTTCCTTCAGAAGACTGTAAATTCAATCCTCGGCCTTTGTTTGCCCGATTTGCTTTCATTTTCCTATTTAATAAAGTACATGCATAATTAGTTTCAATCAGTTTATATAAGAAATATGGAATTTATTTTCACCCACTCTGTATATTATGGGATATTATTATAGTATAGAATAGAATGGCATGACATAGTATAGTATGGTATGGTATAGTATAGTAATGTACAGTATAAGACTGTGTAGTGTGGCTTAATATAGAATAGAACAGCATAGCATTGCTTAGCATGCTGTAGCCTATTGTTGTATAATGTAGTGTAGTATAATATAGTAGAGTATAGTACAGTATTGGGCAACAGATATTAGCTTTGGAGCATGAGAGGATGAGATTAATTGGACCACTCTGTTTCTTTTTACCTGCCTACAACATTGTGTAAATATGATAAAAATCTGAGAATGTTTATTTTTTAACCTTGAATAACACAAAATCACAGGAGTGCAATTGTTATTATTTTTTTTTATTGTAGGTATTTTTTATCACTTTCTATCACTAGCCTGTGACATACCATAGGCAGAAGCTTTAAAAATAGGATCTGGTATATTGGGGCACTATGCATCACTCACTTACTCGGCACATTGGGGCACTATGCATAGGGAGGTGCCAAAACAATAATGAAAAGAAAAATGCATGTGGAACACGAGAAAAACACGTGTCATGGGTGCAAAACAGTAAAAGGAAGATGAAATGCATGAAAAAATGAAAAAAGAAAAACATAGAAAAACATAATGGGAAAAATGGAATTAAACCAGTCTCAGGAAATGTACACGTGCTGTGTGAGCATGCATGGTAAAGTCCTTATTTCCCTGGATATAGAAACTCATGGCTTTATGTTATAAACTTTAACTTTTAGATACCTAAGTGCATGGTGTGAGTTTTCTTGAATATGATTAACTAGAATAAAATCCATAATAAAAAAAAAAATTAGGCACTTAGGCTAACTAGTATCAGGGGTCAAGCTAGCGAACATCATGTTAATTATTTTATTATGGTATACATCTTAATCCGAACCATGCAATAGAGTTTTACCCATGGCTCCGCCCACGTACAGATCCTAAAGACTGGCCGTTTTTTTAGGTGGCATTTCTCACTTAAAAATCTGTTACACTCACTCACTTACTCATCATCTTTATCCTGTATACAGGGTTGCAGGGCAGCTGGAGCCTATTCTAGGATGAGGCAGGGTTACCCTAACCCAGGGTAACCCTATATAACCCTAACCCACACACTACGGGCAATTTGGGAACGCCAATTAGCCTAATCTGTATGTCTTAGGAATGTGGGAGGAAACCAGAGTACTTGGAAAAGCATGTGAAACCCACCAGGCATGTTGAGAACATACAAGCTCCATGACCCTGGAGGTCCAGTGTAACCCCTAAGCCCTTGTGCCGCCTTGACACACTCACAGTATGACATAAAGGTTGATGAAGCTGCCTACTGTCCATTTATTTAGGAACGCCTGTGACACACCTATGATGAAAATACCTTTGCAAACATCGGCAAACAGAATTTAGCCTGTAGGACACTTTTGACATGATAACTGATGACACTCCTACTGTCACATTGACAACATGATCTTAAGAAAGACGTATGAAACATGTAATAATTGTTACGGAGGAACACAGGGTCTGACCTGGTATGTGTTTTTTTTTTCTGCTTTGAGTATTTTAGAGATCAATATTTGATGGCAGAATAACCTTGAATCAAAGAATAGCTAGGTTATAGTATGTTTTTGTTTATTACAGTATTATACAGTGCATCTCAAAAATATGAATATTATGGAAAATTCATTGTCTTTCGTACTTTAATGTAAAAAGTCTGTGCGCAACACTGGACCTCCAGGGTCCGGGCTCGATTTCTTCCTTGGGTCTGTGTGCATGGAGTTTGCATGTTCTCCCTGTGCTTGGTGGGTTTCCTCTGGGTACTCCGGTTTCCTCCCACAGTCCAAAGACATGCAGATTAAGCTAACTGGCGTTCCCAAGTTGTGTGCGTGTGTGCGGCTTGCAACGGAATAGCACCCTGTCCAACTCGAGGCTCCAGTTGGGATAGACTCCAGGTCCCCTGTGACCCTGTACAGGACAAGCGGTATAGAACATGAATGAATGAAAGTGAAACACGCTGATTACATACAGAGTAAAATATTTAAAGCTTTTTTTATTTAATGATAAAGATTAAAGCTTGCAAAAATTAAAAAATGTAGCATCTTATAATATTGGAAAATTTCATTTTCGAGCTTGAGTAAATAATTTAAAGTATTTCAGTACATGCATTGGAGAAGACTGCTGACTTGACAGTTGTCCAGACGATAATCAGTTATGCAGCATTTTTTCCTAAAACAGCCCCCACAAGTAAAGTAACTAATCAACTAATTAAGTAACTAATTTCTCAGACGTTCTGTATTATAAATCCTTTTTCTGATTTATCTTAGGAAATATTATAAAGGTTTTTTAGATCACTGTATATGAGTGGAAAAGTTATTTCACTAGATAAATGCTATGTAATCTAACATACCACAATTCATTTCATTTATGTAATGTACAATGCGTCACCTACAACCGAATGAATTATAACAAGTGCCCCTCCGGAGTGCACTTTTTATGACTATTGTGTTAGTTTAGATATAGGTGAACATTCCCAATGTTTCTTTAATATTATTCGAAAGAAGGGGAGAAAAAACAGAATTACGTGTTTCTAATTGATTGTGAATATTTAAACATATGTAAAAAAAAAAAAAAAAAAAAAAAGGCTTGTTTTTATTAACAGCTCAATCTTCTGCCTGCTTATCAACGGCTTGACCTTTTGTGAAACAGACATCTGCCACACATGGTAGTGTTAGGAAATGAGTTTCTGAGTTAAACTAGGCTTATCTAAACAAATATCAAATATTCTCGATTATATGTTGAAAGCATTTGGTTTCCCATCATTCCCTATGGGAACTGCACAGTCCAGGAACGCCAATTGTTGTCCTTGATGTCTTCTCCGGTAAACTTGATGTTACAGACAAAATGCTTGAGTTTTTGACTGCGGCTCTTCTGACTTTTCTTCTAAGCTCATCAAAACCCAGCAGACAGACCAAGAGACTTTTATTCATCTTCAATTTTTTAAAACTTAACACATGGGAATCAGTCTTTTTGGGATTGAAAGCACATTCTGTAAGGCATTACAATGTGTTGTGAGTCCATGTATTTTAAATGTTGTGTAGACAGGAAATGGAAATGACTAATAGAGAAGGAATCAATATTCAGTGGCCTGGAGGCGCATTGTTCATGTCTGGGTAGACCACTAGTTACTCGTTTCTGTTTTTTTTTACATTCAATCGCACATTCATGGTGCATTCATGTGGAATTTATCTTTTTATTTTTTATTGGTAACCAGAATTGATCATAAAGCCAATCTTATTTGATTAAACAGGCTGCATTTGGCTGGCAGTCTGCCAGGTGAATAGCCCAGCCATAAAGTCCCTTAATTTTGACTGTATTTCATGATAAATGGCAAAAACCAGCTATTTTGAGAAATCCATCAGTATGCACATAATCATACAGATATATTTTCAAATTTTGCCATCTTCAGCTAAAAAGCCTTTTAACAAGATGTGTGTTTCATAGACCTCTGGTCTGCTCAGGAGTGTGTGCTTATTATTAAAAACCTATTTGATATTCAGAGCAAGGGTGCATTCAAGGGTCTTCAGGCCACTCCTACATTAGCATGCCCTTAGCTGTTCTCACAGCACTAATGACATCCTCCTTGCATGGCATGCTGAGAAGCAAGCTGCAACAGGGCTGCAGGGGGTCTCAGGAACCGCTGAAACCTCATCCAAGCAGATCAATCGCTGGCAACCATCCTGCTCCAGAGTAACAGAGCCCTCCAGATAATGTCTTACATGGTTCAGTGGCCTTACAGGGGTTCCCCTTCTACATGGCCTGGAAAAAATGGGCAAATTAATGGTTGCATTGAAACAAATGAAAATTACACCCCTCACTACATTAGCGTCAGTAGATTAGGTATCTTAAGACGGATGGGGGGAAATGAAAAGAAAAAAAAAAGTACATTCAATGCTGAGACAGAACAGCAGCAAAAATATTACTTCATAATTCCAATCTAAAATCTAATCATGGAGTTAAGAGTAGGTTTGTCAATACAGTACGTCATGTACAAGACATTGAAAATATTTCTAATACAGATCTATTGAAACAGATTATGCTATGTATCATTTTTATTATTATTATGTACTTTATTACATAGGAAAAATAAAGCAAATCTTTACATTTCAACATAAGCACTGGTGGCATCAACCAATTTCCTCAAATGGTTAGGGATGAACCGTGATCCGTCTTCTGAAGAAAGTGGTTTGGGATTTTGCATAAAATGTCCTGAATCCATGCCTCCATCTCCTCTAGTGTGCTGGGCTTTGTCCTGTACACCACCTCCTCTGCGTAGCCCCACAGGAAAAAATCACATGGAGTGAGATCTGGATTTTTTGGAGGCCATTCATGAGGTCTGTGTCATGGAAAATTCTGGTCTAAACCACGCACACACACACAAGTGCAAAATGGGATGGTGCACCATGGGGTGGAGTTCCAGTAGTACAAGAAGTTCTATAGCCATTGAATACTGTCTAGTTCAATTTTCACCCACCCTGTAGAGTCAGGTCTATAAATATTAGGTCACTGACAGTCATTGTAGCTGAGTAAGGTCTAGTTTTCTGCATTAGCATTTAGAATTTCATGATAAATCTCATAAATTAAAGATAAAACGTTTTTTTTTTAAACATCAGAACATATAAACCTCACAATTGTCTGTAGAATCTATAGAATCTTCTCTACTGTACGCAAAGGTCAAACATTTTTAATATAGGGAGATAGCCCTTCACAACAACCTGCCACCACCATTCATTTCCCCTAAACAAGACTATTTGAAAACATGATTTATTTAATTAATGGTTTATTTACTTTTTTTTTTTTTGCATTTTTACTTGTATATCCTTTGTTATCTATAGTCATAAATGCATGAGGGATGTTCAAACCTGAAGTTTTGATTGTGCAGAATAACAACACAGTGATGAGTTAAAAATCCCCAGCGTACTTGAAAACCCTCAACGTAGAAAGTTTCCGCAGTACGCCAGAGCCATCATTGGGCTGACTGCTTCACGTCTGAAACGCTGGTCCTCCAGGAACCAGGGCCGTTAATGGCCCAAGAATGTGGGAATGCCATGGAGCAAGGTCAGGTCTGTACATAGGATGTGGCAATAACTCCCAGCTGAGTTCCTGTAATACACAAGTGGTGTTTGTGAATGATTGCGTGTATGACGGGTGCGTCTCCTCCGTGACTTGGCGACAAGGATCTCTTTACAAGGATCAGGCATTCTACTTGCTGAATGTTCACGAGAACAAATTCAATGAGCCGCAAACGTTTTACTGCGGCTGAGCCTCATCACCATACTGTGCTTGAAGGCTGTAAATGTCAGTTTTAATGCCTTCACTGACAAGAAATTTCATCACAAGTCCTGGTTTGATTTGAATACCCATCATAATATCAGTGGAACACAAATGGCATCTATTGAGGCTATATATCAGCTGTCCAAACAGTCAGCATTTACATCTGAATACATTTTAAATTCCTTTGAAATACTAATCACCCCATTTGAGTGACCACTGATGAAAAAATAAATGTTCCACTGATTTGCTCAGATTCATTTAGCAGTGTTTCTGTGGTTGGAGAAATATTTTTTCGCTCTGTGCGTATGGATTTTCCATGTTCTCCCCAAACTTGGTGGGTTTTCCTAGGCTACACCAGTTTCCTCCTACCGTACAGTACAAAGACATACAGTGTAGGCCAAATGGTGTTTCCAAATTGCCATACATATTTTATATATA
>JAOVVA010000012.1:14338155-14369876 GCA_028565275.1 Leiocassis micropogon
AATTCTTTTGATTGTGTAAAGCTGCTTTGCGACAATGACAATTGTTAAAAGTGCTATACAAATAAAATTGAATTGAACTGAACTTAGGGCATGAGGCGGGGTACACCCTGGATGGGGTGCCAACCCATCAAAGGGCACACACACGCTCACTCACTATGGAACAATTTGGGGACAACAATTAGACTAATCTGCATGTCTTTGGACTGTGGGACGAAACCGGAGTATATGGCATAGGAAGAACAGGCGAACTCCATGCACACAGACTCTGAGGCAGGTATCGAACCCGGACCCTGGAGGTGCAAGGCGACAGTGCTAACCACTAAGCCATCATACTGCCATGCTTTATAGCATCATAACTGAGAAAATCTCTGTTTAACGTGCTTATGACACGAATGGTATACTTCTTAGCTTTGTCAAGCCCTCCTTCTAATATAGAGCCAAGTTTATGAAGCAGTTAAGCAAAATTACAAAACAGCATTAAGACACCCTTACCTATAACCAAAGAAAACTACTAATTACAGACTTGTATGAGGAAGTGAAGTGAAGCTAAAAAGCAGCAACATCAGCAACATCATGAGCATGGATACGGTATGTGTGCAGGAAGGAGGAATTCAAATCACCCTCGAGACCGCTCGGTGAAAAGAAGACAAATGATCAAGAATGTGTGTGTGTCGTGCTAATGAGTGCACGCTTATTGTTGCATACAGCAAACGATTGATTTCGTGTGAACCCTCCACTCTGGCAAATAAAGAAGGATCAAGGAGCGGGAGACTTTAAGTTTTAGAGTTTAAGACCCGTGGCATCCACAGGAGGCCTGTGTTTTATTAGTGCTGGCCATGACGCTTCGCCGTTTCACGCCTTTAATTACTTTGCCTTAATGAACCTTTTGTTGTGTATCATGGTTTACCATCTTTGAATTAAAACACTGCTCAGCCATGCAGGCCCAAGCTGGAGCGAGGCAGGTGATTATGGGTAATTGGAATTCAAAATGACAAGACCTGTCCACTGAAATAGCTTAACCTCGTCAGTTTCCTAAACCTTAAAATGGACATATAAATTTGTTTTCTAATTATAAACAGACTGCAACTAGTTTTGTCTTTAAGGTAAATCTTGTCCAAAAGCTCATTCAACAGAAAGGCAGATAATTTGTCCAACCAATTAAAACTTGTTTATTTATGAAAAAAAAAAACTATGTATTTGAAAGTTCATTGCAGAGCATAACCACAAGGCAGGATGTTTATCAGTCTTATGCTTGGGTCAGAATGGACCGATTTAACAACAAATGGGTGTTTTTTAAATAAATCAGTTATATTACACATTCAGGGTCACCATAACCTGTGATTGTCTATTACGTATTTATTCTCGAAGCCCATGCACGCACAGCACCCACCAAGAACGTGACCAGGTTTTGTATAACTACCTCCTTAAGTGTTGTTTGGATCTTCTAGAGAAAAACTTCTAGATATTTAGGGCCCAAGCACTATGCCATCAGCCCCATGTCTTCATACTGTGTGAAGGGCCCTATATTTTTCCTAAAGATTATTCGGGCCCAAGCACTATAGGGTGTACAGGAACCTCTTGTTTTCCTAAGGATTTTTTCCCCCACCATTTTGGGCTTTTTGGGGGTCTTAACATGCTCAAAAACTCATGAAAATTGTCAGACAGGTTGGAATCTGCTGCCATTAGGATGCTGAGGGTCCCGGACGTGGCTCAGGGCCCTCACACAAGATTTTGTTGCATAGCTCATACACACTTGCACGTATGCACACGAAACCCGGTATACAATTAGAGCTCATTGAGCCGAACAACTTTCACTTTGCAGGTCATGGGCTCAACTCAACAGGACGTCAGTTAATTTGTGTCATTTGAAAAACACACCGCAAGGAATTTGATATACTCTTCCTAGGTAATTTATCCGATCAGCACCAAACCGGGCCTATGTGATCTAAAGACATTGAGGATGCAAAATTGCAGAGGGATTTTTGATATCTCAAACGGGTTAGCCGTGACGATGCCTTAAACTTTAAATTTTTACTTTTCTAAAATTATGTCATAATGGTATTGGGATATCCCCTTTAAACGTCTTTCTGGGGTGCCTGGGTGGCGATGGCACAGAGTGCTTGGGCCCGCTCATTGTTGCTTGCAACTATATTTATGTTTGGTTTAAATATGAAATGACACATCTTACTTCTGTGACTATTGTGCATGCTACCTGTTCTGCATCTAACCACCTGCTGCACTACATACATCAGTCAAGGAGTCACCTGCTGAATGGTAGAAATTTTTATTTTTATCGTGTGCATGAAGATTTGATCTTTTCTCAATCAAAAAAACAGAACAAAAAAATTTCCTGTTTGTCCTTATACACACTCAAACATTCTGAGAAGAAATCTAGCCTGTTAGAAAGCCAGTCAGATTTGATAGGCATATTTTAGGTGTGATGCAAGATGAAGCAATCTTTTAGGTGTGATAATACTTTGAATTTCATGGCTAAAATATTAAAAGCTTTGTTGGAAGAGATTTACCATCATAAACAAATGCATTTCCTTATGCACTTAACTATGCAGCTTAACAAATTCCCCCTATGTTATAATATTAGGTTAACTACTGATTTCATGCCAAGTCAGTTTCCGGGCAACCAAAACATGTGACTGGGCTGCAGACTGAGGCTTTTCCACTAAGACCTAGACTTGTGCATATCTGATAACACCTATTAGTCATCTAATCACATTAGATCCTTTTAAATAAAATACATATGGTAAATAGGACAGCACACACAGGTTCAAGAAAAATGTACTACACAGCTCTCAGTACCAATCATGTGAACCAATTCTATCTCTTTTGCACTGATGAATCGGTCTAATCCCTTTCTAGTATCTGTAATATGCAGGTGCCAGCTTCTATCTGTTCCGAGCACTGCCCTTACACAACCAAGGTCCTTGATGCTATCAAAGCAATTCAAGTGCATTTTAATCATTGGGAAAATCGAGCCGCTTTCCTCTCTCTTTTTCTCCCCCCTCTGGAGGCCCAGACACAATCCAATCACTCATAAGAGACTGTATTGATTGAGCTAATCTTATTGGGATTCGGACTGAGGAAGGAGGAGAAAACACGATTGATCACTTTTGTCCACGACACGTGTTGCTCTCGGACGGCGAAGGCGTTATCCCCTTTCATCTGCCGTTTAATCTCAGGGGGAGTTCTTGGAGATCCCCTGCTGAGCTCTCTCAGCACCGGATTTACAAAGCCGGTCCTAACAGAGACGAGCTGTGATGGCTTAATTCAATCAAAGGACGTTTCGGAGAGATACCATACAATTTTTAGACAAAAGTGCTCAAGACATGAGTAGGCATTTGAGGACTGGATCGTTGCTAATTTGGTTGTCTGGCTTTTATTATTTTTTTTAAAGGAAATGGCAATCTGGAACATCAGAGGGATTTACTTAAATGTAGACAAATACTTTTAAAAAAGGAGAAGAAAAAGAGCTGACTTCTATGGTCTGACAAGCTGGTTTGGATATGCTTCCTGTACGGATTTTATAGATAGCTTACAAGCTAATATAGATCCTGGGGCAAAGCTTCATGAACACAGACCATTCAAATGTCAAACCACCTAAACTGACCCTATTTGTCTAAATATATGCATATATATTGCCAGCATTAAAACCATCTGGCCATCATGAATCAGTCGCTGAATCATTTACATTTAGGCATTTTGGCAGATGCCCTTATCCAGAGCGAATTACATAAAAAAAAAAAAACTCATTATATACCTGAGCAGTTGAAGATTAAGGGCCTTGCTCAAGGGCCCAACAGTGGCAACATTGTGGTCATGGGGTTTGAACCTGGGACCTTCCAAACTGTAGTCCAATACTTTAACCTCTGACCAGCATCAAGCCATGGACACCAACAATCCTCAAGGTAAGCTGTGGCACCAAGACTTTAGTAACAGATCATTTAAGCCCTGTAAGTTGTTAAGCCTCCATAGATTAAACTTGTTTGTCCAGTACACCCACAGATGTTTAATCGGAATGACATTTGGGGAATTTGGAGGCCAAGTCAACATCTACTTTTGGTTTTCCTCTTGTGAAAAACTTGTGCAGTGAGCCAGGGCACATCATCTTGAGACCACTGTCACTAGGCAATATCCTTTAGATGAAGGGGTGTACTTTGTCTCCAACAATGTTCAGTTTTTCCTAGCAGAATGTTGCCCAATGCATAGCACTGTCTCTTTTAGCTTGCCTTCCTTTTATAGTGCCATCTCTTTCACAGGTAAGCAACACACACAAACACCTGGCCATCCACATGATGTAAAAGAAAATGTGATTCATCAGACCAGGCCACCTTCCTCCATTGGTCCATGTTGCAGTTCTGATATGCCCATTGTAAATGCATTTATTGTACATCAACATGGGATCGGTTTGCAGGTATGCAGCCTCATACACAACAACTTGTGATGCTCTGTGTGTTCTGACACCTTTCTATCATAGCCAGCATTAACGTTTTCATCAATTTCTGCTACAGTAGGTCTTCTATGGGATAGGACCAGTAATGCTAGCCTTCGCTCATCATGATTATCAGTGAATGATGACCCCATCCATCACTAGTTAACCGGTTGGCCTTCCTTGAACCACTGAGTACTGTCCATAGCATATTGGGAACACCACATCTGGGGAACTTGGCCTCCAAATTCCCCAGTTGTCAATCCGATCGAACATCTGTGGGATGTGCTGACAAACAGGTCTGATCCATGGAGGCCCAACTCACAACTTACAGGGCTTAAATCTAATCACCACAATTTTGCCCTTGAGAAAGTCGCTCCGATCCTTACGCTTGCCCATTTTTCCTGCTTCCAACACATCAACTTTGAGAATTGACTGTTCAGTTCCGACTTGCTGCCTAATATATATCCTACCCATGACAGGTTCCACTCTAACAAGGTAATCAATGTTATTCTCAAAAGATTGAATGCTATGGTTGATTGGAGTATTCGTGCAAATCTATGAGGGAATAATATTTCAGAAAAAAAACAGCTGGAAACTTTTTAACACCAATATTAAACTGGGGTTATACTGAGAATACTTGTTTGGGGGTTAATCTGCATGCCAATTCCGATTGTCCTTTTGTAGATTAAATTAAAGTGAACAAGAGCAAGTTTCAGACATTGATCTTAAAATAATGTTTACAAAGTGAATTAAAAAACAAAAAAACAATTTACTTAAAGGAAAAAAAACCCTTCTGGGAGCTTTGCCTCACCAGTAAATCATGCAAGCATTGGTACTGAACATGATCACAAACAGGGTCCTCTTCTTCTTTTTTCTGTGCCACAGTGATTGTGAGTCTCACTCGCTACAGAAAACAGTTGAAAGAAACCCTGCAAATTTATCACCCGGCTTGGTTCGCAATTACCTGGGGAGAGGCCACGTGAGCCGGATCGATAGAGCACAAAGCGCTCGGCCATTGACCGGAGGCCATGACAAAGTGCCCCAAAGGCTTTTTGTGAATCCCTTCAATAAGAGGAGCGGATTATTGGCCTTCCTGCACTTTTTGATTAACGTTGAGATGGGAACAGTATTATTATGGAGCTATTGTTTGACAAGGAGGTGTTGCTAAGACTGGGAGAGTAACTGAGGAAAAAGGCGCACTAACTCGTTTTTATTAACTCATTACAAAACAGCTCACTCGGGGAGTTGCTAAAAGGTTGCACAGGGAGATGGAAAACGGCACGAGAAACTTTCAGAAGTAGGAGCTGCGTCTAAGTTGTGTTTTTCCACCTGATGTTCAGCAGGGGGCTGAAATGAGTCGAGCTGAGTCACCACCTTCACCCATCACGCTAACGAAACAACTATTTCAGACATTTTTTTTTATTAAAAGAAAAGAAAATCTTCAGGAAAAAAATAGGTAGGAGGAGGGGAAAAAAGGGTTCTGAGTTTTGCCTTTGTGTGAAAATCTAGGTCCTCAGGGCAGCAATTCGTGCCCACGTACAGAGGAGTTTGTGGGCTGAAGGGAAGGGAAGAGATGGAAAGAAGGGAGGATCAGCGGAGGAGAGGGGATCCAGACATGCACTGCAGTCAGCGCGATGCGATAAAACACGTTAGGAAGTTGTGGTGTAATGGGTTTTAGCTGCTAGGCCACCCTTCCCACACTGTTTCCTCTTTTAATGGTTGGTAGGGTAAGGGGGGGAGGGAAAAAAAAAAAGCAGTGAAGTCAGCAAAACAAAATGCCGCCATTAAATCATCTGCACAGATCCTGTGTCAGGGCTGTAATAGGAAAAGAGGCCATCGTTGGAAAGGTTACTGCTCGTCCAGATCCTACACACGCGTGCACACACACTCTCACAATGAATATCCTTCAAGTCCTCAAGCAGCACATAATCTCAGATACAGTATAATCGATTTAACCAAGCATCGTTAGAATCATTTAAATCATTCATAATCATTCACAACGCTATTAAATTTTAAATTCTGATTGATCAGAGGATTGTAATGTAATGTACATTACAACAGGGCTTAGACTGTAATCCCGGCTGCAAGGTAACCCACAAGTTTGTATTCACGTTCTTAATGTTATTTCAGGAGACACCCAAGTAAGCAAGATGAAAAGATGCTGAAGGATGTGATGAAGCATTTATTAAGCTTCATAATTTCTCTGTTTAAATGACAAGCATGTTAAATTTGGTCAAAATTAACTTCAAGAGTCAGAGGGAATAAAAGAGTCTGGTAAGGAAATAAATCTTTATAGACCTTCTTCAGTCACATGACTACCTGGGACAACAATCTTTGCAGTCTTATTGACCTAAATCGAGTTGGTATCTTTAAAAGCTACGGTGTATTTACAGTACATAGCATTATATGGAAAATACTACAGTGGTGTTACGTCCAAAAGTGATCTAATTGGACTCAGAGGAGTCCAATCACGTCCCACTCCTGCGGAGTCCAATCAGATTTTATAACTTGATTTAGCTCAGTGGGACTGTGGAAGCTTCGTATGGGTCTCAGCTGAACATTGGAATACCTTTGTGCATGGAACAAGGGTTATGGGATCTGGCCCGGAATAATTACTTACAGTATACCCCTATTCCACTGAGTCAAATTTGTTACCAACCTTTCATGATGCTTCCCAATTTGAAGGTTCCGAAGTCACTGCTGTCGGTACCAAATTGGTTAATTTTCCAAACATATTGACCCAACATCGAGCTGTTAGCGATTTAAACAACTTCGTAAGAACATGAAAACAATTCTACAGCGAAATTTGGTCTAGAGGCAAAAACGAAGTGTTAGGGACATTATAACATTTCAATAGCGAGTCGTGAAGGGATTTAATGTTATACTGAGTCCTAAAGAATTGAAAACAAAACTACCTACTGTCACTACCGACATGAAGCAAAACTACAATGATGCTACCGACTATTCCGAACCATTACCGAGGTGTTAATGATATGATAACAACTTCATACCGACCCGTAAATGGATAGACACCTATAGACGACCTATAGACGACCTATAACAGAGATGCATGGCTTCTGCATCTTTCAGTTGGAGGTCAAACTCCGTCAGGGATGCTGCAGGAGAGGGTTTCCTCCTTTTAATGTTACTGCTACTGCATAATGTTCATATACATAAACATTATTATTGAATATTGAATATTACAAACATATTCATATACAACTTTAATTAAAATAAAATTTAATCTCTAATTTCCTTAAAATATTACTTTGTTCATTTTGTCATTACTTCCATCCACATTTACTGTAATAGTGGTATTTCTGGCTGCCAAATGCTGCTGAACAGGTAAGGAGGCAATACCAATGCTTAAGAATCTATAAGGACTCAATAAACGCACTTAAAAATCGATAAAGACTCGATAACAGCTCTTAAAAAATTAATTACATGCTCAGATTTTCCTCCTGACACTAACGAACATGGCAGAATTCACACTGAGCCCAAAAGAGGCTGTAAGGAGTGGTTACTGACTTCTACCGAGCTCTCCAGAGATCGTAATGAATTTTCATCTGTAGCAAATTCGGCTAAGTGGAATGGGGGACATTGCCCCCGCATTCCAGGTGACAAACTTCAGAGTCAGTGTGCATAGCAGAAAAAATTTATCATACCCAAAACTTATAATAAATGTTATTATATGGACCTCAATTTTGACTCAAAATAATTCAAAATATCCCTTTAATGCTTCCGGGGATGTTTACAGGTGTAGAACCTACCAAACATCACTCACTTATTTACCTTCTATACAACTTTATACTGCACTATGTGCAGAGTTGCGTAGGGCCTGGGGCGTATCCCAGGGCACAAGACGGGGTACACCCTGGACAGGGTGCCCATCTATCACAGGACGCACACACACACACATACACAATGGGCAAATCAGTCTAATCTGCATGTTCTTGGACTGTGGGAAGAAACCCAACCAAGTTTAATGGACATTAAGTGTAACGTCTGTATAAACAGATAAAATATATTTAGCGTCAATCTATTAATCAATAAAAAGTGTTGATAGAATTGCAGCGGTATGAGAGGATTTCTCTATAAGAGCAAGTCCCACTATGTTTTATTCCTTACTGAATTCTTAACTATACTGTTTGGCAATTTTACATCAGCTTCACATTGAAGACTGAGCACAAGCACATCAAATCCTTGTCTAGTGTTCATGGAAATGTGCACATCTTAAGTTATGTCTCTCTGCATTCTGTCTGTAAGAATCTCACACCTACATTGGATCTGAAACAGCAAGCAGCCGTGTCCAACCTGTTTTAGAATGCAGTACTCATCAAAAAGAGAGTTCGAGACTTGGAAGGGAGAGATATTTCATGATACCCCCAAGATAACGCCCTCACCTACCGTTCTTAGGTCTAGAAGAGCACGGGTGGGGTCGAGTTGTACTTGGCGGGAAGGGGATAATTTCATTCCTGTAGCAAAATCTTCATTTTTTTTCCATTTTGGATTACATAAATGAGAATTTAAACAGTCTATCAATAAATTTGGACATTCTATCAATGAAAGATGCTATTGTAAGCAAAACTAAATGCAGTGCCTCCATGACTGAGGCTCATTATTTCACTAGTTAAAGTTCAGCTAGTCGGAACGAAGTGAAAGTAACATCTAGAAACGAATCTGTGTTTCATACTTTCAGCTGCCTCTCGTACTCAGCAAATTGTATTTTGACCATGTGCGTTTCATTATTTCATTTGCATTTGGTAATTTTATTAATTTACCTGAAAAAGCAAAAAAAAAAAAAAAAAAAGGGCCAAAACATCGTATTGGTGGAAAAAGTTAATTTTCAGATAGGGTCATATAACTCAATTTTTATAATACTTGATGCTTCTTGTCATCTGATCCATGCTTATTTTTTCCCAAATACAGAAAATGTGTGCCAAAGACGCTACGTCTAAAGTTTATGCAACACAGAAGTGACCAATCTTGCTTCCCTAAAAATTTCAAGTTGTTAACTTCAGCCATTTTTGAGAGAAGAGTTCATTTGTGCCCCAATAATGGCCATTTTTTTATCCATCCATCCATCCAATCCATGCATTCAGGAACCTCTGTAGACCACCTAGGAGCCATGGAGGCCAATGGGGACCATTGCATTTATACAGTATTTGTTTCAGATAAATAGAAACACATTTGCTAAATACAATTTCATGCCCTTTTATGTCTGTTACTTTTTTTAATTTAAATCTTTAAATGATCTTAACTGTCATTCAGATGAAACTTTTCTTAGATTTAGATTTCACATAAAAGACATAACGCTGAAAAAAAAAGTGTATTATTCTAAAAAGCAAAATTTTTAATATATCACAACATGAATTTGACATGGTTACGGACACTACAGCTTTTTTGCTTCTTAAGCTTTTACAAAAAAAAAGCAACAATATTTACAGGTCATATGCTTCTATAAGCATACACCAATTTTTGTATCAATACTCAACAAAATATGAATCATTTGCATTTTAAATTATTGTTTGAAGCAAAACAGTATAACCAAATGAGAATAAATACAATGGTCATCATTGGCCTCCACGGTCCCTAGTTGGACTACAGAGGTTCCTGGATGGACGGATGGAGACAGTACAGTATAACATTGAAAACTGCCATTTTTGTGCCACATATAAAATCATCTCTGCAAAACGGCTTAAGTGTTTAGAGAAGCAAGTTTGGTCACTTCCATGTTGTATAAACTTCAGCAGTAGCTTCTTTGGAACACATTTATTATAGGTATGACATTTAAAAAAAAATAAAATAAATCATCACCAATACTTTGTTTTGGCCGAGTTTTTCAGTTTTCAGGTGGCTCGCATATCATAAACTTGTACCAAAAAAACAAACAAACATGGCTAAACCTTATTGCAGAGTGCACACAGTGAAATCTGTTCTGACAGCCCTTGCACACAATGTCTCAGCTCAGAGTTTTGGTGGGCTTTTGTGTGCTGCTCATCGCAGCTTCTGTTGTTGTATAAGCACAAATGCTGCTTGTCTGCTGCCAGGCACACTGAGCTTTTTGTTATGCCGTTAACCAGATTTCCCCATGAAAGCTCTCTCCGCTCTCTTGCTCTCAGAGCTGTGAACTTGGCACGGGCAAGCAGGGAAGGATGAAGTGAGAGGGAGGATCATGGAGGAACAGGGAGCCATATGATTCTGCGTGCTTGGTTGGGTGTGAGAGAGAGAGAGAGAGATGAAGCAGAGAGAGAGAGAAAAAAAAAAAAACAGCACATTCCGACATGCTGGAGTTCGTCCCGGCTAAAGTAAATAGATCATTATAAACACAGTGTGCCGAATCCACCTCTCTCATTTACTCTGTTTCACTTGTTCTTCTTTTCTTTTTTTTTCCCTCCCTTGTCCCGTCCCGTGTTTGTCTAGCAGAGCGGATCCTGTTGGACACGCATGCCGTCCCCGAAAATAAATCAGCCAGGACAGGAGGGGACACGCGCGCACACACGGTGCACTACAAGCCAGCGCTCGGCGCTATTAATTAGCCCAACCGAGAGTCATTCATCACGGCGGCAATAAGGTGAAAAAGTCAAGAGTTTATTACAGCTCGCACAATGCCGAGGCCTCAGCTCGGGGACTGCACACACACACACACACACACATACACACACACGCACGCGCACACTCACAGAGTCATTCGGCACATGCACTCACAAGATCTTAAATGGTTTAGGATGAAGTTAATAATAAAAACAGACATAAATACATAAATAAGTTAAATATTCCATTTTAAAATGAGTGCAAAAAAAGTTTTTCTTTCGGGTTGAAATCAACCATGAATGATAATGTTGGTATGATAGGCACATGAAATATACACAACTGCTCGACTAATGCAACGTCCATTATAAAATGGATCAAACCTCACACTATATTATATCCTACTGTATGCAAGTTACCTTGGATGTAAACGTACAATGAAAATCTGAGCTTCTAAATGCCTCCATCATAATTACATATTAAACAAAAGTAAAAAAAGAAGAAAAAAAACAAACAGCAACTGTTGTTCGATAGGATGTAAACAAATAGTATGATAGGAACCATGCAAGTCTACTGCTAGATAGATAGATAGATAGATAGATAGATAGATAGAGATAGATCAGTCTGCGCTGACCATGTTTGCTGTAAAACGTTCAAGTATGGTGGCCGCAAAGTACAAAGCACATGAATAAACCCAAAACGCAAGAGACAAACAGAAGACGGACAAAAAACTAAAATCACAACAGCAAAAAATATAAAGACAAATATTATAGCAAAAAATGGAGCATCAACACTAAAGACACAAAAGCAAAAATATAAAGACTACAGAAAAACAAACACTACAGCAAAAGTATAAACACTACAGCACAACTACAAAGACTACAAAAAACACCATAGCAAAAAAAAAATGGAACAACTTCAAAGGCTACAGAAAAAAGAAACACTATAGCAAAACTATAAACACCACAGAAAAGCTACTTCGAAACAAACACTACAACACAACTAACACTACAGTAAGACTATAAATATAGCACAACTATAAAGACTACAACAAAAACACTCCAGCAAAACTATAAAGACTACAACTAGTGTTGAACAATAAATCGCAATATGGACCTGTGCATTTATTTCATTGCAAAAGTAATATACGCATAGTGAGGAATTTAGGTATATTTCGTCAGTAATTTAAGCAATTGTTTATTTATTTAGTTATTTTTTAAAATAAATTTTAGGTGATTAATAAATATTTGCAAGCATCTTCTTAATGAGAATATATCGGTTGTTCGCCTAGATAAATACAGTTGAATTGGAAAATTTTACATTTAGTAGCTACAGGTCGCAATTTAAATTGCAATCGTAATATGTTTCAAAATAATCGCAATGTGATTTTTTTTGTATATTAAGTAGCCCAAAACACAACAAACAAGACTAGAGCGAAACAAACACCACCACAGTGAAACAAACAAGACTACAAGAAAACAAACACAACTAGAGCAAAACAAACACAACTACAAGAAAACAAACAAAACTACAAGAAAACAAACACGACTAGAGTAAAACAAACACGACAACAAGAAAACAAACACGACCAGAGCGAAACAAACACACAAAACAAACACGACCACAGTGAAACAAACACGCAAAACAAACACGACTACAGCAAAACATGCAACATCAAAACTAAAACCACAACAGCAAAACCATAAACACTACAAAATAACAGCACTACAGCAAAACTAACAGCAACAAAACTATAAAATGTCCAACCAAACAATAAACACTACGGCAACATTATGGACACTACAGTAAAAGTAAACACAAAATGAAAGCAACACTACAGCAGAACTTAAAAAAACAAAACAAAAAACAAAACATTGTCACTATTGGTGATTTGTTTCTTTGCTGTTTTATTATTTGCCATTTCATTTATGATTTTGTAATGCCACTTTCTGTTTGGCTCTTGCATTTTTGGTTTCGTTCTTTCATTTTCTAATTTGCATCTTTTAGATTTATTCATTTATTCTCTGATTTCTGTTTGGTGTGTTTCCATGTCTTGCACTTAAAGGCTTACCATATTAAAGGGTACAAATACATACAGTAAGAATCCCACAGAGAAACACTTCTAGCTATCTCGACTAAAATATAAGGCAGCTGAGCTGTCGTAAAGTACAACATGCTTCACCACGAGGCAAAGGGTGAACCACATCACAATTCTGCCTACACATGAAAAATAAAGAAAGATACCGTGGTACCGACGACACCATCACCACACACTTTAGACTCGCTAAATTATTATTTTTTTCGACTGATAGTTATGAACTACAATGTAAATATTAATCGTCATTTTGCAATACAGATGCACAGATTTAAGTAAATACTTTACGGGAAAAAGGAAATACTGTTGCGCTTGAATTCTCTACTCGCTACTAAACAGTTTCACATGGTATAAGCAATAAGCAACGGGAGCAGCACAGGGTTCAGTTCAAAAGCATTCATCATGTGTTAACACAGAGGACAGACAACATTCAGGTTGGGAAAAAAAGGGATTTGCAGAAAGATGAGAGGCAAAGAGGAAAAGGAGAGGGCTGCACGGAATCGTCCCAAACTGGCCAGGATTGCACGAAGGCCACTCGAAGCAGGGCTTGATAAGAGTTGGAAAGTTCCCCATTACGCGAGAGTCCAAAGCACGAGCGGCTACATGTCCAGCCTCAGAGATTCTGTCCGGTACACGTTAAAGTCCCGATCCAAAATGGCTACACCTAAGTGTCCTCAAGATCCACTTAGTCCTCTTTTAGAATCCATTGTGGCACAATCATCACCTTCAATCCCTTTAATTCACAAGATTTAAAATCCATGTGCAATTAAAAAAAAGAAAAAAAACAAACAAAAAAAAAAACAATCTCTCCTGAAAGTTTCTCTGTTGCACAAAAGAGTCAACGTGTTAAATTCCACGGTTGTGAGCAGGAAGTGATGTCAAAGGTGACGGTCAGCGGAGGCCGTCGTCAGCGACTTCCTGCCCCGACCTGGACGCAGCTCTTCGAAACGACTTAATCTGCCTCTCTCTTTTTTCTCTCTCTGTCCCTCTCTCATCTGTCCCCAGATTTTTTAGGGGAGGAGCGTGGGGGGGGGGAGGTGGGAGAGGTGGCGCCCGGCTCTCACGACCTGTTTAACGCAAAGATAGAGCAGTCAGTCAGGGCAGCACACCTTCACGCCACAGGCTAAAGGCCTACACAAATCTACAAAAAAAAAAAAGATTTGATCATTTGTTAAAGTGTATGTCATAACCGCAAAAACAATCCACAATCCAATCTGCCACGATTGTACTGTAACTGAAATTCTCTCTGTGAAAGCAAATAACAAAAGATTCTCACGGTTCACCGAGTCCAAGCACTTCCAACCTGTAAAGTGCCATGGTTGCAAAAGTACAGCGCTCATCTTAAAAGATACGTCACAATGACTTTTATCCCTTAGTTATAATGTTTAAACATAACATGCATTACTTTCTTGGAATTGTTCACTAACTGCTGTGAAATTGAAAGGAAACGTGTACATTAAGAAATGTTCTATTTTAATGATGTGTTGATTTCAAGGTCAGTTTTATCATGCAAGGTTTTACAAAGAAAGCAAGTTAAATTACACACACACATCCAAATGACTTCAGATATTAACAGTTTCTTCAACTGAACTACTGAAATAAAGACTTAATTCTTTATGGAGGGACTTGAAGTGTCATGTTTGTCTTTAAAGGTCCCATATTTTATTCTTCTTTCCCAAATTAACACAGGTCTTAGAGCTCCCCCAAAGTTTGTGTGTGTATGTGTGTCCTTTATACTGCTCAGATATTGTTTTTTTAATTTTACTTTTTATTTCACTCCTCCTCCAAACGTGCTGTTTCAGTGTCTATGTAAATGAGCTACTGCTTAGCCACGCCCCCGTCAGAAACCAGCAGAGCTGAGCAACAAGCTAAGGATGGGGATCTTCTTAATATGAGATATGAGGTCACGAAAGGTGAAAATTTTAATTGCTGTGTTTAACTGGAGACGTCTAAAAGTGTCAAAAAAATTGTGAATTTGAGGATGCGTTGGTACAGTATATGCAGTGTTTAGTCTTTCTGATTTAAACCCTGGTGTGGGGTTATACAGTCGACCCGCGAAATGTAGGAGGTTTCTAGAGCACCCACGGATTTTGGATGTGGGTAAAAAAAAAAAAAGCCTATTTTCATAGTTTAAACCCTTAATATGCCCCTAAAACACTTCAAACTCAGCTTAATACATTACCCTTAAAGAATGTAAAGGAAAACCCGTATACTGTACAGTACTGAACTGCTGTGTCTCCCGCAGTGCTAGAATGTAAAATACAGATGTTACCCCCTATATGTAATGTAATTCATGCGAGCACGTTTTCTTTGGTATAAGTACTGTAGGGTAAATATGGTAATAATTCACCATCCCAAGCTGCGTTTTTCTCTACGGTTGCTTTTTTTAAATTTTTTATAAAGTGCTAAAAAATGCACACAGTATTATATTTTATATAGAAATTTAGCTAAATTTATGTTAATTTTTATATTACAAAATTATTACATTTATATTTAGTTCTTAATAGTTTAATAGTTTAGTGTTAAAACGCATAAAAAATTATATATTGCTACGAAGAAAGGCATAAAAAAACTATGGAGGATATTTGCCGTTTCCGCAAATATTAGTTAAGTTCTAAGGAAAAAATCCGCGAACGACTGAGGCTGCGAACTCTGAACCACGACTTCGCGGGGGTCGACTGTATAGTGATGTGAAAAAGTGTTTCCTGTTTTTAAATTTGTGTTTTTTTTTTTCAATTATTATTTCTTTGCCTAATAGGAATATTGCAAAAATGCAGTTTTTAAATAATGCTTTAATTTATTAATAGCTGTTTAACCTCGATGAGGTTGTGAAGATCTCGATTTAGGATCAAATCATTTTCTCACTGCAAACAAACCAATATACTTGGAACCAGATGGAGATGATCTCAGTCAAAGCGGTTTCATGGTATAAAGTGATTGACAGAGCTACATGACTGTGTATCAACTCAACTGCATGATGTAAATCAACTATGCAGTGGGTTTCTGGGTAACAGTGTTGGTTTAGTAAACGTGAGCTACCTAAATGAGCTGCAAGGTGCAGACCGAGTCAAAGGACAGAGCTGTAGTGCTGCAGAAATATAATGTATTCTGCATATTAGAAAAAATGCATGAAAAGAAAGCGAGGAAAATGGACCTCGATATCTAGATATCGCACTGAATCAGGCGCTGCCTAACAATAAGACACGTGGAAATAAAAGGTGCTCGGTGAAATGAGCAAATGTGACAGTTGCATAGAGAAGGCTGGGGTGGACATATCACGGAAAGGAAACCTGCTCATTAATCATGAGCAGATTAATGAGTTTCTCTCTAAACACACACACCCACCAACAAACCACCCCCCCCCCACACACACACGTGCACACATACACTCTCTCACCCACCTAACAAGGTTCTCGTTGTCGCCGGGCCCTTTGCAGGTGGCACACTCCGTCCTTGTGTCATCAGCTTTTGGTTTTTTTTGCAGCACTGACTGCCGCTGCCTGCGTTCCCGCGGTGCCGGTTCCTATGGAAACGCAAGCCATTAGAGCTCTGTGTGTGTATTTGAGGATATGATTGTAGAAGAGCTGAGAGTGCCGTGCAAACATTCCCTTGTCCTTCTCTTTGCAATATTAGAGACAGATGAGACAGAAAGAAGAATAGAGAGAAGTGAGAGTTCACCTCTATTTTTTCTTCCTCGCAGATAGACACCCTCTTCCTCTTCTGGCCCCGGGTTCTCTGTTTAAGACAAAATAAAATCCTTAAATAGGCTCTGAACACTATTGAGTTCAAAACAATAGCTTAATGTTCTTTTTCGTCACATCTGAGAGTTAATTTGCCTGTAACAGCACGCATTGTTGCTGGCTATTATAGTGAAAGACAAAGCTCCTCAGCTCGACTCCATCACTACTACACCCCGTTCGTTTACTTCACTGTGGCTCATAGTTTACTAAGAGTACAATTAGATTTCTGTATTTGTATTTAAAAAACATTAATATGTGTTGTCAGGTCAACAATCTAATTATGAAAGGTCTGCAATTGATGAAATTATTTAATATATTATTTAGTGATTTCATTATGATACCCCATAGTGCAGCACATGCTGATATTATAATATTATGTGATGGTTTTGTATTATATGGGGGACTAATTTTAACAACGGTGTGTGATGGCCTAGAAAAGCCCTTTACATGGTGAACTAAGGTACCAAAAAAAAAAAGGTTTCAAAATGGGCACATTATTGCCCAAGCTAATGAAACAAGCAAAGAAGACAACTAAGGATATTTCTTATTCCTGAAAATGACTGGAATTAGGTTAAGCACCCTCTAATTCATTATTAAAACCTAGAACCATGTGGTCATTAAATGAATGAATGAATGAATGAGTGAATGAAGGAGATCACTTCAACACTTAGTGAAGTTGCACTCAGAGCTGTGTCTAATTGTAAAAGTAAGAGCACAATGGATTGGGACTAAACCCCCGCGTCCATAAGAAAACCACTTCTTAGTGAGTCTAATCAGGAAAGAAGACTTCAATTTGCTAGGGAGCATAAAGACTGGACTTTGGAGCAATGAAGAAAGATTGTGTGGTCTAATGAGTTCAGATTGACCCTGTGAACTGAACATTGTCAAATGTCAAAGCTAAAAGCGAGCGAACAAAACCGTAATGTGTGCGACTTTTTATTTTGGCCAGGCATTAACCCAGAAAAAGTTTCCAGAAAGTTATTTTTCAAAGACGTAATAAAAACAAAAATCTATAATTTATTCATTCTCTTAAACCTTTAGTTAACTAACAAACAAACAAAAAGGCTTTCCAGTGTTTTCACTGACCAATTTAAATGTATTACAATTTTTTATACAAAGTTGGGCACATTTACCACTGTGTTACATCAGCTTTCTTTTTAAAAAACATTTTTTTTTTAATCATTGTCAAATGAGTATACTAATTGTTACAGTTTTTTGAAAGTGGAATGTTTGCCCATTCTTGCTTGAAACAAGACTTCAGGTGCTCAACAGTCCATGGTCACTGGTGTCTGACTCTCCTCTAAATGATGTGCCATAGTATTTTCATTCTTTCGTTCAGCGCGCACACACATTCAGTGCCTATGACGACATACTGTTGTAGAAAGTGCAGAACAGTGGCTGGAATTGTCTTGCTCAAATAACCATGGACTTCCCTCGAAAAAGATGTTTGCCTTGACGACAACAGTAATCTCTTTATGCCTCTGCATCAGTGCTAGCTTCACACATATTCAAGTGGCCTGTGTCATAGGCCCTAAGGAATTCGTGTACAATGATAAAAGTTGGCTTTTGTACCTTTCGCTGATAACATTCTGGAAGGTCCATTTTGTCCGTGGTCCAAAGTTTGCCAAAAAATGTCTGTCTGACTTAAATATGGACTCATTTGACCATAGCAAATGATTAAGTTGTCTTTCAGTACAGCTGAGTTGAGCTTGGACCAAGAGAACATGGGCCTGGGGTCAGAGCGCAGGGTCAGGCTTGATACAGCACCCCTGGACCAGACAGCATTAAGAGCCTTGCTCAAATGCCCACAATACCAGCCTGGTAGAGCTAGGGATTGAACCGCCTACCTACTGATCAGTAACCCAGAGCTATAACCCTCTGAGCTACCACTGCCCCCTTGGAGGTATTGCATAGAACTGGGTCGGGTGCAGCAGCAGACTGTGTTAAGTGACAATGGTTTGCTGTCAGGGTACTGGTTCTCACAAAATCCTGAGTTTCTCATGCAATGCCATCTGAGGCACATTCAAAAGTGGTTTTCCGGCCTTGGCCCAGCCACGTGGCCTTACCCTATTTTAGGAAATTACCTAACTTTGAAGTCTGGCAAGTAATCTTTGGACTGTTTCGAAAAATGTGTTCATGACACACAAAGCTAAATGGTCCAAAAGGTACACAGCAACAGAGGATCCAGCTATCCAGTGTCATCCAGAATAGGACAGGGTCCCTTTCAAGCCGGGTTATCTCTTCATGACATCTGAGGAAGTTTTTCATCACCACTGTCACCTCTGGTTTGCTTAGTAGAGATCTAAATCTAAATCCACACAGTTTTTATAATGTTGCATTGTGACAATGTCTCTAAATAAAGGTTTATTGAATTGCTATGTTAACCATAAACTGTTCTATATTGGGATTACACCCAATAACATTCAGGATGTTTTTAGCCTTGCTAAAGTAGATACGATTCTTCAAGCACAGAAGACACAAAGGGAAATTCAACCTTAAGCTCTTGGCTTTGAAAAACATGTTGGAGACTTTTAGGTGTACAGGCTGCACTCCACATTCTGTTTTATGAGCAAGTGCTCATCAGGTAAACATCCTCAGAGTAAAACATAAGAAAGCAGGGAAAGGGCGCTAAAAGGGATCTGGAAACCACTTTTATATTATACAGATACTGTGGTAATAGGTTTTAAATAACAATTGCAAACTCTGGGTTGAGGCAAATATACGTTTACTCAATATATCCATCCGTCTATTTTTCTACACAACTTTGTACGAGACTGAAGCCTATTCCCAGGGAATTTAGGGCACGTGGTGGGGTACACCCTGTTACGGCGGCCAATCTATTGCAGTGCACAACACTCCCATTCACACATTATGGGCAATTTGAAAATGGCGCACGTCTTCGGACTTTGGAGAATCCCAGAGTAACCAGAGGAAACCCAACAAGCACTTGAAGAACATGCAAACTTCCAGGACACCGGATCGTAGGTAAGATTAAAAATCCAAGCCTGGAGGTGTTAGGAGACGGTGTTAACAACTAAACCACCATGCCATCTACAGAATATTTAAATTATCAAAATATACATTGTGTAACTAATGTTACAACTTATTAGAATTTTAGATTGCATGGGGAAGTAGATGGGTGGGTGGAAGGCTTGTTTGCTGGCTGGGTGGTTGGATAGATGGATGGTTTGATGAATGAATGGTTGTTTGCTTTGTTGGTTGAATGAGTAGATCGATAGGTGGTTGGATGCATAGTTGTTTGGCTAGATAGATAGATGAATGAATGATTGGGTTGGTAGTGGGAGGTTGGATGTGTAGGATGATGGGATAAGTGGACGGATGGATGGTTATTGGGTTGTTTCGTTAGATGTATGGATGAGTGGTTGGTTTGTTGGTTAGATGGACTGGTAGATGGATTCTTGCTTGCTTGTTGGTTGGAGGGACAAATGGAAGATATTTTTTTATTAGAACTTTTTTTATTAGAATAGTTAAACCGTTTTTCACATTTGTAATTGATTGGAATTCTATACAGGGAGGTTTCACACCCATTTTTCCTGCAAACATAACGCAGTTACTAAAGATGAATTACTGAATACGTCTTTCATGTTTGTTTTATTCATATTCCATTAAATCCGCAGTTCTGGATTTATATGCTTAGTACTCGGTAGCGGTCTTAGGAAGTAGTAGTGTCTGGTAGACAGTAAAGTAGACAGTAGAGCTCAATATATTCTCCTCTTATACATAATAGCTAATAAAAAACATCAGTGCAACGCAAATTAAATCAAACACTGGCATCTTAACAGGATGCTGCGTGTGCCTTTTTTTAAAAAGGGGGAAGAAAAATCGACAACATATTTAAACAGATTGGGAAAACAATTCCATCTGTCGCCTTTGGCTTGCCATCACACAGCAGATGGAACGCTTATCATTATAAATGCTAACTGCCTCCGCGCTGCCAGTTGGCTCTTGAAGCCTCTGCCGAACAAAGCCGCTCATTTATTTCGTTTATTCCGTACCGGCAGACACGATTAAGAGAATCTATTAAAGGCCGGGCTTCCGATGGAGGAGATGCATGCAGGTAGAAGGCTGACGCGAGCAAAATCTTGGTTTCGTTCCGCTCACGGAATTAAGATGATTTGGCTAAAATCGATCTGTTAATTAAATCCATCACTGCACTTTTAACGAGGCTCAAGTCGATTCTCGCAGGAGCAGAAAAATTATCCAAGCACACAGAAGAACAGGAATGCTGCAGTGGCACGGAGAACAGATCACACACACAGTTCATTTAAAAAGTTTGCGTGTGAACCTCCAAACTCCTGCGCCACCCCCGATGTTGCCCAAATCGTAAAAAGGTAAAATCAACTGAAAACTTTGACATGAAGATATACGTTCTGTCATATTATTTTCAGCCTCCAGATCTGATCTGAGAACAATAGTTTTCTATTAAAGTTAGATCAGATATGAGATGGGAAAGAAAATTAAAAATCTTGTTGAGGCAGTTATGAAGACAAAAAGTGGGTCTACAAGGTGTTCGAGAATCAAATATATTTCACCAATAATACATTTGCACGCACTGTTTGCCTTTTCTTGCATAACTTCCATCTTAATTTTGCACTTGACTGTTTTTTAGCGAGGCTTTATTAACCTGCCTGCAGGAAGAGCTGGATGAAACCACCCCGGATTCCTTTGGTCCCTAAATTAACATTTTCTGAGAAGGATCCAGAAATGATAGCTATGATTCCTAACCTGACAAAAATGGCATAATAAAATATCACCGTGACATTTATGAATTCGCTCGGTCAGGCCCTTTAAAGGAGGCAGGTTCTGAGTGACTGGAACACACACGGGCATAACATCAGTTTAAAATTCCTCTACCTAGTCTACAGTGGGGAATCGGCAGGAGGTCGATTAGCTGCTTCTGATAAATAGGAAAGTGGCTTTACGAGGGCTTTGCACTGCTGTGGCGCCGTGTTAAAAGGCATTAAGAATGCAAACGTGGGGCTCCTTTCGGCGGCTGCTGCGCCGCGGTGTGTGTCTGAAGATAAATGCCGCATTGAAGCGCCTAACTCCAGCAGAGAGGGAGCGCGTGCGAGAGAGGGTGTGCGAGAGAAAGAGGGAGGGAGAAGAGGGAGGAGGGCTTTAATCCAGCTGTTTTCTGTTGCGACTCACAGAAAAATACATTAACCATACACCAGGGGTATGACAATATATCAGTATGATGCCGTGCCATAACAAGAAACTCTGAAATACTTTCATTTATGCTTATAATGATAGAGATGCACATAAAAAGAAATATGAAGTGATGATTCTACAGATCTTAGCCACCTGGCCACCACACTGCTCCTTGTTCTGTGTAGTGTACAATAAATGCGGGCCAATGAATAAGATCTAAATGCAGTAAAACACACTTTAAATATTGCTTTATAGTATGAAGACTTTTATCTTAGGCACAAAAAAAAGAAAGTAAAAAAAAAAGAAACTGTCAACAAATCTCGTCAACAAATCTCCCGTTAACAACTGAACTCTCTGGATAATCTCCAGGAGTCCAGGACTCCAAACTCTCATTCTTTTATATTTAAGACTTTATTTCTGGCTCATGGACACACTTAACAGTAAGATGAAATACTTTTCTTTTTTTTAACAGTTGTTTATATGCTTAAACAAAGCATACATTTTTAGTGTGGTACATTTTTTGTTAACAATTTTTCAGTGGTAGGTTTCTCACCCGCCATGTGAAAGGCCTGGGTTCAATCCCACCCAATGCCCAAACCGCAGCCACTGAATGCAGTGCCGGTCCCAAGCACAGATAAATTGGGACCGTGTCAGAAAGGGCATCCAGCGTAAAACCTGTGCCAAGTTGTCTGTACGGATCAGATGGTCCGCTGTGGCAAACTCCTTGATGGTAGCAACCGATTAACCAACAACAAAAAACATGCTGTCGGATCCAGTTGCCAGGAAATGCCACAGTGACTCAGTAATTCATTTTTGTAAAATAAAAAAATAAATAAAAACCTTTCAAAGTAGTAGTCTAATTCTATAATGTCTTTCTCTGTTAATCCAACTTAATATCAGTTTCTACTAGTGTGCAGGACTTGCTTATTTATTTAGGGCTTGGATGCTTAAGCTTGTTTTTCAATTCAAACTGGGATTCCTAAATGTACAGAATAACAGTTATGAGAGTAAACACCACCTTTATTTCTCTATATAATCTCCTGATACACTTTTATAACATCAAGAAAAATGTATTTCTCAGCCGGAGCCATGGGTAAACTGCTGCTTCACATCCGAGATGCTGGCCTTCCAGGAACTTGTTTATATGTGGAAATAGCTTTGAACATGGTCATTACTGTATGGGGGCTGTAGCAATAACTCCCAGCTGATCTCCTGTAATGTGCAAGTGGTGTTGGTGAATGACTGTGTGTACAGTTCCCACAGACAGATGTGGGACAGACCATCAATTTTCCAGGATAATGCATTCTACTTTCTGAATGTTCACAGGAAGGAATGCTAGGCCAGGATCGTCATTCACAGACGTACAGACTTCTTTAAAATGTTTGCACCATTCAAATGTTTTACTGCGGCTAAGTTTCATCACCGTACTGTGCATGAAGTCAATCAGGATTATGTTGGAAATTTCATCACGATTGATTTGAACGCCCCATACTTCACTTCAGTTTCATCTACTATTAACCCTATAATTCGGAAAAATAAAAGTTTGTATCTTAAAACTCACTCTGTTCCATAAGGTTCTATCTGTAAAGAACCAATCCATATTCAGAATGCAACACTGTTTTGGACAACAATCAGCTTCTACCATTTTATTATGTTAACTAATTGCTCTGAGACAAAGATTAAATCGGCTGAAAAGAGCAGTAAAGTGTGAAAAATTGGTGTAATTCATTTAATACAGGCATTGTTAAAAACTCTTGTCCAGACTTGATGAAAAGTTGATTTTCAGAACTAGCTACCATACTGGCGGCCCGGTGGTGTAGTGGTTAGCACTGTCGCCTTGCACCTCCATGGTCCGGGTTCGATTCCCGGCCAGGCTCGATTCCTGTCTCTGTGTGCATGGAGTTTGCATGTTCTCCCTGTGTTTAGTGGGTTTTCTCCGGGTACTCCGGGTAGTCCAAAGATATGCAGGTTAGGTTCCCAAATTGCCTGTAGTGTGTGTGTGCCCTGCGATGGATTGGCACCCTGTCCAGGGTGTACCCTAAGCATCCTGGGATAAGCTCCAGGTCCCCACGACCCTGAATACAGAATAAAGCGGTATAGAAGATGAGTGAGTAAATGAGCTACCATACTTGTTCTGCAACCTCATTTCCCACCTCGTCTGTTCCAACCACTTCATTCAGCATCACCAGTGTACTAATCACCGGCCTGATCATCTGGAGAACTATTTCTCAAGACTACAATAAAAATACAAGAAAGTCTGGCTCTTTGTTCAAAATATGAACAAATGATTGGTGGAACAAGACTTTTAACCTGTACTGTATATCCATATATTCGTAATATAATTTTATAACAAGAAGGCTAATGGTGATTTCCACAGCATTTAAAAAAAGCAAGTGTAATATTGCACTATTAACTATAATGTAATACTTTTTATTTGATGCCATTTCCTTCAAAATTATAAACAATAATCTCTGAACTTGCGTTCCTTTGTTTAAAGCTAACACACTCGAGCTTGATCAGTCCAGAGGAGATTAAACAGCAGGCTTAAACACAAGGCGAACGCTGTTAGAGTTTGGAATTCTGCGGATTTCGTGTAAAATTCATTACCGCTCAATAGGCTCTACTCCAGCGTGCTTTCAATCAATCCACGAAACAATTAAAGCCTTAGCATTTTATCTTCAAGATTGGCAATATAAAAGCTTTTGAGGTGCAATTCACCAAAAACACACTTTCTCAAACAGAAAAGCAGTCGTGACCTTGAGCGAGAAGGCTCGAGAGAACAGACCACAGCACGCGTCAATTATCTCTCATTAGCGAAGGCCGAGCGATCAATTAGAAATCAATTAACAAGGCTGCTTTGCCTTGAGTGATGCATAGATTAAGACTCTAAAGAGTGAATAGATTAAGACTTGAGTAAGTGAATTAAGAGAAGCTCAAATGCCCGCAAGATGCAATTCTTAACAATATACAATTTCTTGCCAAGCTCGTTTACAGATCTAAGATTGTAGAAAACACTTTAAGAGCCATCAAAGCAGAGCAGCCAGGTTCTGAGCTCTCATTATTTCAGTAATATTTATAGATAAAAGTTTTTTTTAAGAAGCCATCAGGTTCAGAAATACACATTACACTGTGCACCACTGTTGTTCTAAAAAGGCGCCTGGGAATCATCTAATGCTTTATATGATCAAACATGCTGGCACCTTAATGCAACACATAAAAGTGATAGATGTTCTTTTCTGACAAATTAAAAGAAAAATAATGTCTTTGTTTTGCATGTGTATTTTCCAAGCTATGGTTTAATTTTAAATAAAGGGAAGGCTCATTGCAAACCATGTTATTCTGATCACCTGTGTGTTATAAAGAAACATTTCTATCATGATGTTGATGGATGACCAGGGTACAACAATGTCACTTGAACGTTTCCATAAAGATGAAAACAATGAAAATCATAGAGATGGGGGCAAAAATAGATTCAGTTATGAATCGCAATTCTTTTGTGTGGTGAATCACGTAACGCCATTCTGATTCCAAAATTGATTTTTTAGAAATTATATTTAAATTTATAGACAATAGACATGACCCGATCGATTGATTCAGTTTGACTGGCCGGTGATTGATCGATCAGCCTCAGGTACAGGTAGTCCCCGACTTATGAACGAGTTCCGTTCAGTGAGCATGTTCGTAAGTCCGATTTGTTCTTAAGTCCGACAAAGTGAGTCTTCTACGCCTTTGACACAAATTTACAATTTAAAACATACCAATCCACTTGACTAAATCTGTCCTCTTTCCCCACGCCGCCATCGTGTGGCCAAAAACCATAATCGCCTCTAAGGAAATGAATCTCACAGTGACATGTCTCTGCAAGGGGTATCCTGGACGCCAATTGTCTCTGTTTTGCCACTCTGTTTTCTAATCTTTTTCTCCATTTTGAGCTGTTTTCCACTATATTTGACTCTGAACTTTGTTTGTGTTGGGGATTTTCCAAAATCAGGAACAATCATTTTTTCTATCATCGTTCTCCCGGACTGATTCATTGAAACCGGTGAGGCCGACTCATTTCTCCCACACCCCCACACACGTACAATATACCAGACGTTTGACATTTTTTATATTCACTTATACACTGAAAATTTTGTAAATATTGGTATCTGGTGCACAACAGTGTCTATTTTTTGTACAAGATTGAACCAGAAGTAGAACTGCGGTCCGTTCGTATCTGCGAAAATTCGTAACTCAAATGTACTGGGCACAGAAGCCTCCAAGTGGCGCCACAAAAACACATGTTTATGGCGTTACATTATCAAAAAATTGTGCGTTGATCCTGTGAGCAAATTATCCTCAAACTGATTCATTACAAACGCTTACACAATGCAAGCACTAGTAATTTAAACCGCATTAGAAGTTGCCCTCGCCCAGACTCCGAGACTTCTCAGGTGTTTGAGGCGGTAAAACATCTGTTTCTTTATAATCCTACAGGCAGTACACTCCGAACTATTTAAAAATTCTAATCGTGTGTGGTAGGAATGAATTATTTGCTACGTTTTTTTAGAAATAATAATTATGGTGGATGACTGACAGATACGTGCTGCTAAGTTAAAAGCTAAACTCTTGTATCTGAATTTAGTTTGTATTGTTTAAATGCTGCACTTGGAACAGGCTACATTTAATTACTCATTAAGCTTTAAAATTGTAGCAAAATCAGGGGGGAAATGTCATTTTCACTCACTTACTCATCTTCTATACCACTTTATCCTCTATTCAGGGTCACAGATGTCATTTTTAATCAAGATATGTTCTAAATTTGTGATATTCATAGAATCATAATTATAAATTGAATCAGTACCTAGGTATTGTATAATATTATATCGGGAGGTGACTGGTGATTCCCATCCCTAGTAAATCATATGCTATGGTCTACCTGTCTATATTTTTCTCCTAACACCATTGTCAAGTCACTAATTAAGGGAATATATATTGGAAGATCGCTCCAGCAGATCCAGAGACGTGCAAAATCAATGACGAGCTATGACTTGTACAACTATGTATGTGACAATTAAAATTCTTGAATCTTGACTGAACCTATTCTGGAGGACAGATAACACATAACTATCTACATATGTCTCAATTCTCATATTAACATACTATTTAAAGTCTATGTTTAAAGGCTTAAACATAATTTCTACCGGTGTGTTTGTTAACTTTACATGTGATACTTTTTCAGCCTTGTCTTTATTTCACAGGAGTTTGAGTTTAATTTATAGCTTACAGTTATACAACAAACTAATTTCTTTTGTCTTATTAATGTCAAGTGAATGGGGGAGAATAAAACAAATTAATAAAACTGTTATGTTATTGCAACTACACTGTTATGTAATTCACTACACTGCTAATTATTTGTTGTATTGCCTACTTATAATATCAAAACCTTTAAAAAGCTGGACAGAATACCCAGAACCGCAACGGCAGCATTTGGGGGACACAAACAAGTGATCAGTCTCAGTAGCATGTACTTCCTTTGTTACACTACTGGAACTGTACTGTCTCAATTTTTGTTAAATAAATACTGTCACGGTAAAAAAAGTTATGAAAAATGTTGTTGGTTGTCTGAGGTTGTTTTTGCCTATGCCTAATACTAAGACTTGTTACAGTACAATCAGGTGATTTAAAAAAAAAAAAAAGTTTTTATACAAAAACAAACCGAATTAAAAGAGAGGGTACCAACTTTTCAACATTTCCAACGACCAGTGAATGTGTGTACGCTGATACCCACCGTGCCCCTCAGTTGCAGTTTTTTAGGCTCTGGTGACATGTCCTGAGGGATGAATTTGATTGGTCCTTTGATCTGCCTCCTGGACCTCTTGGTGCCATCAGGAAGTGTCTCCATGGCGATGTCTGCCTCGTCGCTGCTGGCTTGGTCGCATTCTGAGCACTGCCTGAAATGGCAAACGTCAAATTCACCTTTAGTCTCTACTATCGATTTATCATAATAGAACTACAGTGGGGCAAAAAAGTTTTTAGTCAGCCACCAATTGTGCAAGTTCTCCCACTTAAAAAGATGAGAGAGTCCTGTAACTTTCATCATAGGTATACCTCAACTATAAGAGACAAAATAAGAAAAACAAATCCAGAATTTATGAACTTAGAACTGTATATTTATGATGAAATATAGCTACTTACAAGCATAAGACAAAACTTAAAAAAAAATAATAATGAGAACTGGTTAGTTTATGTATAATATTTATATCATATTTAGTATCTGACTATTTATTGTGATTAAGAACACTATTTTTAAAAGTGCAGGAAGATATTCAATGCACTGTTAAATAGAATTATGTGATTTATGTGATTTGGTGCTAAAGTGTCTACAACAGCAATGATTTTTTTTTTTATATGAATATCAAGGTTCAATCCACAGGGCTGTTCTTATTTTTATATCTGGTTGGTCAGAAGGTGTTCATTCCGTCTCTACTCTGGCGTTCTAACAGATAACTCACTCATGGGAACTTATAACAGCAGATGCTCCCTGCAATCTAATGCAACAAAGAAATCCATCTAAAAGTTAAATGTGAATGTAGGAAACTTACAATAAAGTTCACATCATAACTTTTATAAGTAGTTGATGATGTAACATTTATGAAAGGAGTTTTCAATGTCACAGTCAAAGCTAAATAGCTTTTAACTTGATGTTTTCTGAAGCATGACATTTCTCCCTTACTACATTTAAAAGAATATAAAAGAATGACTTTAAATACCAGAAGAAGTACTAACATGAAATAAATAGTTTCATGGATGTTGCGTAAAACAAAAAATCTTCTGATTGGCTGCTATTACCTAGCTCTAGCTATAAATAAAGTCTGGTCAACATAGAAACAGTTCTAAATTTGTGGTTTAGCTACTAAAAACAACTTTCACAACATCTGAGTGAAATAAAAGTTTAGGTTGAGTTTATACTAGTGCTGATATCGATTACAATTTTTAATCTAGTTAATCACAGTCACAGTATGTGATTAAAATACTCAGATTTACTTGTATTATAAACGTGCACTGTTGGAATAAAGAAATGCATGACAAACTGGTTAGAGGAAACAGATCAACATCCTAGAGCCTTAGCCGTCTGAGCCGTCACTTCCACATCTTACGTTTAATATATTTTTGTAAAAATAGTTCCCCTTGAAAGTAGCTCGAGCGCACTTTGGTTTTTATCTAAACTTCCATGTAGAAGCTTTGTATAATGAAACTTTCTGTTCAGCACAGGCGTTACAATAACCATGTAACAACAGCATACTGATGTTTGTGATGTCGGTGAAACACCAGGGCGCCAATTACACCTTTCCGAATTTATATGAAGAAAGCATACAAACTAACTACTATACACAACCTAAAAGAACGAGACAGAGACACAGAGAGACAGAGACATAGAGAGAGAGAGAGAGAGAGAGAGAGAGAGAGAGAGAGAGACACTCCCCTCAATTCTGTTCGACTGCTGTAAATATTGACGGCTGTAATTACATATAATTTAGCCTCCTCTTCAAATGCAATTTCGCAATACATTCTAATTTACACCTGACTGTGCGGAGCGGCATCTCGCTATTTTTACATGAAGGATTACATGAATTATGCGAATCAAAAGCAAAGGCACCAAAGTTTTTTCCTCAAATGAACACACACGAGTAGAATCTATAATAAAGCCTTGACTGACAGCTTAATCATAGAAGCAAATCCTTAAAGTTGACCATCATCTGTCGAACGTAGCCACAGCTTTTAGATTAGCTTATCTCATAAAGACGAGTGTTGATGTCGGTGCAAGTAGTAACATTAAGTGCGAGTTATATTAATCTGTGGATTCGGAATTGTTTAAGCGCTGTTTAGGATTTTTTTTTTTTATTATTATTTGTTTTTGATTGTTTGCTTGATTAAGGCTTTCTTGCACACCAGTAGCTATTCTTGGTCTTCTTCGGCATGCGGGTGAGAGGTGGATCCAGGCAGCCCAGGTGGTAGTGCAGTTTGCAGGTGTCACAAAGTAACAGGAGATGCTGGTCTTGGTTCTTCTTACAGATTCCACAACTGCAAATTAGTCAAACACAAACCCATTTAATATCCAGTGGTTTGATTCAATATTATTTAATGCAAAAAACAAAAAAAAAATCATTATATTAATAAAAAAAAGGGGTGGGGTAAGGAACAGTATTGTCAAGCTTATTTACAAAACCCATCAAGCACCATGATGAAACTGGCTCTCAAGACCTTCCAGGAAGGCAAGACCAAATATCTACCTCTGCTGCAGAGGAGAAGTTCATTTAGACGCCTTTAATATTGCTTTATTATGTAGAAAAAAATAAACAAAAATCAGGAAATACCATAGAGTTAAAAAGCGATCCCAAACTTTCGAACGGTAATTCACATTAGACAACATTAATTGCAAAAAGCATGACATGTCATTCATACATAAGTAACTACTTGTTACTTATTTGTTTGCCAGAAATGAGATAAAAAAAATCCTAAAACATGATTGAAACCCTATTTCAGACATTTGTTCTCATCTGTTTAGATCATTTACAAAATGTAATCAGTTCCTCTCCTGGTTAGAAGAATAATTCTACACTCGGTACATCCTATAAACATTTAATCACTCTTACTTACGCTATCGCATTAATTAACTTATAATGTATGTAACTAATGTATGGATCGACAACTGTACATTTTGCAATAGTAAATATTTAATGTGCTCGTTCATAGATAGTGGGTCACCTGCTGCTTTCCTGGAGTTCAGAGGATATTAATGTTGTAAACAAATTTTTGAATGATGGAATTAAAAAATGATGGAATATTACATAAAAATAGTTTAATAACTCAGGTTAAAGTAATGGAATATCTTTAAATAAGGTGTTACACTAAGCTATAAATACAAAAAGACTAACTAATGTCTTAAATTAAAGAAGAGAGCAAGCTGAAATAATGCTAAGCTTAAATAACAAATATATAAAAAAAATGCATATTTAAGAATTGCGTTCAACTTTTAAACCAGAAATAAAATAATGACTCTGACCTGTAGAGCACAGCTGGAAGACTCGAGGACTTTCCCGGACTTCCACCTTCTTTCTTGCTCGGCTTTCTCTCTTTGGGAGGCTTTAAAACAGCTGGTGAGTTCAGTTTCTGGGAAAATAAAATGAAACAAAAATCAAATTGCAGAATATCTATAAAGCAGACAAAAAGCATGACATTCATCACACCAAATCTGACCATGTGACCATTTCTGTCACATTATTAAAAATTCTCATTTTAATCATATTTCAGAACTTCTGTTCTGCAAGTTCAGACGGCGCTTTGATGGAGATGGGGAAGTTTACTGCGGACAGAAAGATGCAGAAAGTCAGAGGACTTCTTCGTTTTCGCATGGCATCTCTGCTGAGTCGTGGCTGTCTGGGTTAATTAGAAAAATGATCTCCTGGGCTGCGGAGCCACAGGAGCGCAGACTGCGTTCTCTAATCTGTGCAAAGCTCAGTTTAGCGTGCTGTCTCGCTTATGGCCTCGGAGACGGCTGAAGAGACACAAAACACTCCACGCTCGGCGCCCTCGGCCGCCGTTCGCTTCCGGCACGTCTCGAATTTATGTGAGATTAGAAAAGTGCTTCGCTGCCGTGTGCGCGCTCCTGTGAAGGTCATCCTGACCTGATTCGTGCAGTTCACCGTGTCTAAAATAACAATAAACTTCCTGAACGTTGAATGTTTTAGCATTTTAT